>JAQQPU010023524.1:0-10589 GCA_029168905.1 Artemia sp. Kazakhstan ARC1039 | reverse complement strand
TAGTAGTAGTAGTAGTAGTAGTAGTAGTAGTAGTAGTAGTAGTAGTATTAGTAGTAGTAGTAGTAGTAGTAGTAGTAGTAGTACTAGAAGTAGTGGTAGTAATAGTAGTAGGAGTAGTGGTAGTAATAGTATTCCTAGGGGTATTGATAATAGTATTAGCAGTGGTAGGAGTAATAGAAGTAGTAGTAGTAATAGTAGTAGTATATTTCTTGGTTATTATTAATTTTTTTAATTAGTATACGCATTAATCAGATTAAGCACCTAGGCAAAGTTTATCTCTGCCTTTTTTCCGATTAATGTCAATTTTTCTTTATAATTGCTTGCCTGTATTTGAAAGTTTTAGTTGTTCTTCATGGCGAGAGGTTTCACCTATAACAAAATGTCCATATGGCAATTATACCATTGTCGCTACCACTATAGGATTTTGTTTGAGAGTGTAAAGTGTAATAAAAGAAACTTACCATAAGGCATAGGGTTCCTATAAAATTGAAAATCATGAAGGGGTGAATAAGGGAAACGTAGTCCGTTCATCACAAACGGCATAAATGGATGACCACGGTACGGTAGATTTTGATAAGGATTTTTTCCACTATTTCGAAGCGTTGGAGGCTCAATATTTGAATCGTCAGCGAAAATGAGCAGCATTAGCTTTTCTTCATCTTTACTCTCTTCTGCCGAAGGCCTTGATACTACAACAGCAATTGCACAAAGAAGCTAATAATGAAAAAAAAAATCAGCTGAACTTCCGTTGACCTTAAGTAAACTAATAGTAAAATTATCTTAAACCTATGTAAAAACATTTTAATCTTAATCTGGGCGTTATAATCTTTGAGTTACACTGCGCCATTAGTACAACCAGTTCAGTGCACAGAGCAAGTTCGGACAATGATCTTGTGGTCTTGACGTTGAAAATCCTATTCTAGACCCGTTACTGAAAGGTTGCACAGCAGAATTTTTCTTGAAAGAAAGTAAAATATCATTAAAAGGAGATCTTTAACCAACGGCTCCATTTTCCAAGGCTTCTTACTGTAGTTAAATAAAAAACAAATTTTTTCAACTGAGAGTAAGGAGTAACATTAAAACTTAAGACGAACAGAAATTAATACGTATATGACGGGGCTCGCCTCCTAGTCAATGCCTCGCTTTTTTGGGGAAACATGAGCGTGGGAGGGTCCAAGTTGCCCTCCAATTTTTTTGGTCACTTAAAAAGGGCACTAGAACTTTTAATTTCCGTTCGAATGAGACCTCTCAAGATATTCTAGGACTCCTGAATCGATACGATCACCCCTGGAAAAAAAAATGAACACGCATCCGTGATCTTTCTTCTGGCATAAAATACAAAATTCCACATTTTTGCAGATAGGAGCTTGAACCATCTAGAGTAGGGTTTTCTGTTACGCTGAATCTGATGGTTTGAGTTTTATTAAGATTATTTCACTTTTAGGGGGTGTTTCCCCTTTTTTCAAAAATAAGGCAAATATTTTCAGGCTCGTAACTTTTTATGGGTTAGACGAAATTTGATGAAGTCTACATATTTGAAAGCAGCATAAAAATCTGATTCTTTTGATATTTTGGTATCAAAATTCCGTTTTTAGAGTTCGGCCACTGTTGATTTTCAATGGACAGTTGGAAGACTGTCCAGCTATTTAACTCAAGTATGATAATTTTTAAGTTGATGTCATTGTGAAATTCAAGTCAGATTATTGCCTGAGTTTCATTTTAGCTTTATGTACAGAATAATCTCTGTTCGTGATGAGTTTTACCGTCGTTTCTTATTCAGTTTTTATAGAAAAAAAAGGTGAATTTTACTTTTTTTTAAGTAATAAAGGTGTTTCTAAAATAAATTGGAAGTAATACCCCGCTCTCGCAACTCTATATTCCCCTTAACAGGCTTAATCATAATGTTTATTAGACTGTTCATTACAGTTTCCAACTTTAATATCTGTTTTAAACTTTTTTCGCACAGCCCCATTTCAGTTTTTATGCGATTCCATAGAAGAGTCCTTATCTATTCAAATACCCTCCATTTTGCACGCAACGTAGAACCATTGAGAGTAAAATATTCTGGAAATTTTAGTTTATATCTCTTACTGCGGCTGTTCATTGTCCTTGCGCTCAATGTATTTTCAACTGTGACAGAAGTTTTACCGCACTGCAGTTTAATCTGTTCCCATCCCCTTATCACCAATCCTACATTTGTCCTAATTTTTTTTCTGAGGGAAGTCACTGAGCCTTTTTGTTCTAGGATACACATACATGACCCATGTGATCTTCTTGCTAAAACTTACAGCACTGGCTATCCAGATATATAGGAACAAGGAAGAGTTGGTTCCACCTTTTCTGTTTTCCGTATTTTTTTCAGATAGGATATATATTTTTACCAAAAAATAAAAAAATATCACTCATCTATACAGTCACAAATCTCCACAAAGGCTCCATGGCCTGTAAAGGAGAAACTAAATACTAAATACCAAAATTAGGGTTACGAAATGCCAGTGGAAAAGTACTTTGCTTGCGGTAGGCTAACTCCGCTATTTTACTTTGTCCTATTCTTTACTTTCTCCCCGCCCCCTCTTTGTTTGAGAGGGCTACATATAAACTGACTATGCACCTAAGGATTAAGGAATATAGATGGCACTATAAACTTGCCTTGGGAATATTATAAAATTTGTAAGTATTTTATTTATAGTATATGTCTCTGAAAAGCAACAAATAGCTTCTTAGTAATTATACCGTTCAATAAGAATATAGTTTGAGCATAATATTTGCTTCTTGATATTACAAAGTTAGCCAACAGCTAGAACATTAAGTTCTTATCTTAGGTAGTGTAAGCCCTAGATGTTTCTTCTGCCTTTTACCTATGGTTCTTCTTTATATTATTACCGTAAAGTAGATTCTACATCTACCTATAATCAGTTTCTGATATGCTAAGACAAATTTTGTTTAACGACATGTGTGCAAATGTGTGTCTACCTTCCATTTGTTTTCGATACGTTTGAGGGTAAAGTGCACCTGCATTCGGTTAAACAGTGATTGCAAATAATAATGTAACAAAATGAGGGTTATTAACTAGATATAAAGTCAGTGTTTTGTCTTTGACACATTTACGGGTACTTTGCATATAATCATTTGAGGTTCAACTGACTGCAAAGTCAACATGAGATCTCTTCCCTTCCTCGAATTACTGACTGAAGTATTGCTCTTCCAACACTTATGTTGATGAATCCAACAAAGAGCAGCTGGAAAACTTGTTGCCTATGCAACGTAAATTTAACTTAAAAAAGTATTGCAGACACATTTTACGTGTTGCGTAAAACAATAATTTTTTTTTTATGTTGTAACTTCGCTCTGTAATTCATATCTCTCACTTAAGTAAGGTCTTCGGTACGCGGTTGGGTGCTCTTCGGTGCTCTTGAACCCCAAGGCATCTGAAGGTGGGATAATAGCTTGTTAATTCAGTTACCGTTTGAACTCCAACTAATAAAACAGGATACCTGGTAAATCATTATATCTCTCTGAATGTTTGGAGTTGAAGAGATTCGTCTGTACCTTAGAAACTAAACTAATCAAATCACTTTTCAGCACTAAGGAGTTATTTTTAACTTGTCTCCAAAGGGTGGGTCCTTCAACCATGTATATGTACATTAAAATTTTCGAATCTTATGATTCAATCCTTTAATTTTTGTTAATTTTTTAATTCTTATAACTGTGAATATCTGTTCTTGGGAGTATGGACCAAGAGACAGCACATTAACGAAGATTTTTGTGATAAACAAAAGAAAAACGTTACAAAAAAGGGTTAATTACAAGTCTAACAGTCTGTTAAAAAGTTACAACCTGTTACTTGCTGTTTGCCTCGTAATTTAAAAACAGAGACTTGATTTCCAGCTGTTTTAATCTCTTTTTAAGATAATTGTTATTGATTAGAAATCAATACTCCCTTGAAAAGTCCATTGTGTTTGTAATGAGTGCTCACTTCTTACAAGAAACTAATTTCATATTGGACTTACTGCCTTACTTAACTGAGACCATGAAGAGAGAATCCCTGAAGTTCTAACTAAAGTGGTGATTAAACTGAATCCAGTTGCCATTTGCTGCATTATTTTGAGTTCTAACCGTCTAGTAAAGAGGAGCGGACTGTCGACAGCTCCTAATTATTCCCCAAGACATTAGGAAGCTCCCAAGCATTTTAAAGGTCTGTTAAATGATGATCTTTCTAAGTGCCACTAAGAAAGTCTAAGGAGAAAAAAAAACTATACATAGATGACAGAATGTTTGCTTTCGACTTCTCATCCAAGTGTGAAGAAGGTAGTTTCCGGTCGAGAAAACGATCAGCTCTACCTGCAGAGCTGAAAAAAAAAATCAAGAGGGATAATCTGGTATATTCGGCAATTGTTAGAAGACTGAACCTCTTTGTGACTCGTAAGTCGATATTTAAACAGTCCGATAATAATGCCGAAACAGCAGTAAAGCTAAATACAAATGGTTTTTCACTTTAATGCTCCAAAGTAACATCAAGGCGTAGTGAAACAAATTTAAAGTCACCAAAAACTATGAAAAAAAAACAAAGAAAAATAAGAAGTCATTAGCCCCGAAGACCAGAATCAGTGTGATATTTGTAATGTTTAAAGAAGAGAGTCAACAGCCTTTATCCCAGAGTCAATTTTCTAGCAAGGAGTTTAGCGAGGAAGAGGAGCTGATTGTAAAGGTCAATTAAAGAGCAGTATTGCCGCATATACTAGAGATTATTACAGACTTACATTCCTTGTCTCACCGTTTGTCCTGCCAGAACATGATAAACTTTCATCAGGTGAATAGAGAAAGTAGGGCCATATCCACCCAGTGCATATATTTACATTGAATATCCAAAGTGTAAAAAGTAAGGTTGATTAACTCTTACATCATGTACTTGGTGTGCATGTTAATGCTTTAGTTGGACTTGGTAAACTGAAAATTTGCAGCCAAGTTTCCAAGGTTACTTGGTATAAATAGTTACTAAAAAAGTAGCTGGAAACATGAGTTATTATGGTTGTATTTTTGCTTTAATTAAGTAAAGCGTTTCCAAAAATATTTCCGTATTCATAGCATTCAGAAAATATTTTATGGTTTGGGATTCTTTTGTGAATAGCAAAAGTTTGGTTCTTGGTGAATTATATAAATAGCTCCTCAAAATAGCCCATATGGTAATGAATCGGCATAGATCTGTTAGAAGAAGAGATAAGACATTATATTTCCCTATATTTCTCAGTAACAAATACTGTATGAAAATCATGGGCAAATTCCATATCTTACAGGCCTTTCCTCAGGGGCCTTGGAGAGGTGGGTGAGCAATCGCTAGAGACATAGTTATTGGACCTTTCAACTCAGTTTTACCAAATAACTATCTCGTAATTTCTATCGGATGTGTTTGGGAAAAATTGGGTCTGGGACGGGGGATAGTTGTCCTCAAATCTTTCAGCTTAAGCAGGGCATTAGAAAATTTAATATTCAATTGATTAAGCCTTCTCCCGATCTTCTAGTACTATTGGCTGGATGCCATCACCCCTGAGGGAAATAGAAAAAAAATAAACACACATCCGTGTTCTTTCTTCTGACAAAAATACTAAGTTTGACATTTCATTTCTTTAGATAGGAGCTTGAAACGACTACAGCATGCTGAATAATGTGCTGAATCTCTCTGATATACTAAATCTCTGACTCTGTGATATTCTGAGTCTGATGATATGATTTTCGTTAAGATCACACGACTTTTTGGAGGTGTTTCATCCCGTTTTCAAAAATCAGACAAATTTTCTCAGGCTTTTGATTGGTAACATTGTATTCAGTGAATTTTAAATACTTAGAATCTGTACAAAACAATTTTTGGCATAATAATTGTTGTCAAAATGCCATTTGTTTAGTTCTGGTTACTGCCATTAGGCCAAATTGCTCCTTACTTAAAGGTCGTTACCACGAACTGCTGGATCACTGCATAGCTGGCCATGGATTATAATTACCAAAAGAGTAACAGTGTGCAACAACGCTGTAATGGGGCCCGAGACAAATTTTTAGCTCCTTCACCCTCTCCTCAGGACAAAAATTTAAGCGTTTTTGCCCCATCCTTCCTGCTTCCTTTCCCTTACAACACCATAAGGCTTAACGTTCACATTCCAATTTATTCAGGTATAAATGTCTTGTCCTGAAAATAAAGTTGAAAAACTCTTGGCATCCTCGCCTAGCAAACGATTCCAAGGAGCTCGTATCTGATTTGACAACCAAGACCAAAAATGGCCACCTTTTCCATCGACACCTATGTTTGAACAATAAGAAGTTTACATAATTATTGGTCATTGCCCATGGGTCCTTAAAGAACATTTTAGCATATTTTTGAGATTTTGTAACGTTTACGAACAAAATGGCTATGACTAAATTTTTAACCTATAATTGTGCCACACAAGGCTATCTAGTGGAAAAGAGTCTGGGGGAGCTCAAGGGGAGCTTAGTCGATAATAAATGAAACCTAAAACGAACAGAAATTACAATAATTAGCCGAGTCAAACTCAAAACGAGTAGAAATTAACATGAGTTGGACTCAAAACCCCTATGCCTTCCCAAAGCCAGAACGTAATTTGCACTTTACTGAAAAAATATAAATGTTTCTACTTTTATAACTTTAATAAAATCAAATAATATTAACATTTTCATTACTAAATGTCAGTATATGTATATTAAACTGACAATGCACATTCATTAGTATTTTTTCATTAAAGTGCAGATTATGTTCTGGCCTTGGGAAGGCATAGGGGTTTTGACCCCAACTCATGTTAATTTCTGCTTGTTTTGAGTTTGACTCTGTTATTTATTGTAATTTCTGTTCGTTTTGGGTTTCATTTATTTATCGATGCTGATTTGTGGTAGTTTCACGCTTGGTAGATTATTTGATTTTATTTTTGTTCATTTTTGGTTTAATGGAGTTCTTTACTTTTCTTTGAAAAACTTATTTTGTGGAAAAAGTTGTTTAACTAATTTATGTTCGATTTATATTGACGTAGTCTTTTCAGGGAAAAAGAAAATAATACTTTAAATCTTTTCGTTTATTTAAGACTTTATTGTTTGGTCTGTTGTATACTGGAGAAAAATGTTCAGCAATTTTTAACAAAATACACCCTTTTAAAAATCTGGACACAAATACTAGTGTTTAATTTAGTTTCATACCTCCTTTAGTTGAACTGAAATCGAAAATTTCACACCAGTCGCAAAAAAATCTGTTTGCTTTATTTAATAGCTTGGATACACTTAAGCTATTTTGATTTGGTAAAATGTTAAGAGCAGAAGTAGCCCCAAAAGTTGAACGTAATACCCTCAGTCGTTCTTGGGATACTGCTGAGATGTCTTATTGAGAATTAGCATTAACACAGTGCATTTTGATTTAATCTTAAGGCAACATTTAGTTATTAAACATAATGGGAAAATGAGAAGGTGGGCGTCGGAAGGCAAATAGTGGCCCTCCAATCACTTTCGACTGTTAAAAAGGGCATCTGCCCTTTCTATTTTCAATCTAATCAGCCCTTTTCGAAGTTCCTACGACAAATCCTTCGATACGAAGTACCCTGGTCTAAAGAAAAAGAAAATAAAAATACATTGTACCCACATCGATCTTTACTATAAAAATGTCAAGCCTTCCAATCACTTTCGACTATTAAAAAGGGCACTAGGCTTTTCAATTTCCAATCGAATGAACCCTTTTTGAGTTTCTACGACAGCACTTTCTATAAATACCTTATATACCCCCAGGGCATGAATTACAACCCTTACCCTAAGGGCTGTGAGGGGGTTGTCATTCTCAAAGACCTAATTTCCACAACTTTCAACTACGTTAAACAAAATGGCTATCTCAAAATTTTGATTGGATGTGTTTGGGGAAATGGTGGGCGTGAGAGGGGCGTTAGTTGCTATCCAATCACTTTTACCCAGGACATAACTTACAACCCTTGCCCTGAGGGCGGGGTGGGGTTGTCATCCTCAAAGACCTAATTTCCAGAAGTTTCAACTACGTTGAGCAACATGGCTATATCAAAATTTTGATTGGATGTGTTTGGGAGAATGGTTGGCGTGAGAGGGGGGGGGGGTAGTTACTCTCCAATCACTTTCGACTATTAAAAAGGGCACTAGCCCTCTCAATTTCCGATTGAATGAGCCTCTTTTGAAATTTTTATGTCAATGCTATTTTATAAATCTTGCAACCCTTGCCCCGAAAGCTGTGGGGGTTGCCATCCTCAAAGACCTAATTTCCAGAACTTTAAACTACGTTGAACAAAATTTTTATTGGATTTTTTTGGGGAATAGGTGGGTGTCAGAGGGGGGTTAGTTGCCCTCCAATCACTTTTAGAAAGGGCACTATTAAAAACGGCACTAGCCCTTTAAATTTCCAATCGAATGAGCCTTTTTTAAAGTTTATACGACAACGCTTTCTATAAAAATCTTATGTGCCCCCAGGGGATAGCTTACAACCCTGGCCCTGAGGGCTTTGGGGGAGAGTCCTCCTCAAAAACATAATTTCTATGTGGAAATCAACTACGCTGAACAAAATGGCTATCTCATCATTTTTATTGGATGCGTTTCGGGAAATGGTGGATGTGGAAGGGGTGCTAATTGCCTTCCGACCACTTTCGACTATTAAAAAGGGCACAAGCCACTCCAATTTCCAATTGAATGAGCTCTTTTCGAAGTTTCTACGACAGCTTCTTCGATACAAAGTGTCCTGGTCTAAAGGGAAAAAAAATTATACATTGTGCCAAAATCGTTCGTATATGCCCCCAGGGCATAACTTAAAACCCTTGCCCTGAGGGCTGTGGGGGAATGTCCTCCTCAAGAACATAATTTATATCTGGAAATCAACTACGCTAAACAAAATGGCTATCTCAAAATTTTTATTGGATGTGCTTGGGGAAATGGTGGGCGTGGAAGGGGTGTTAGTTGCCTTCCAATCATTTTCGACTATTAAAAATGGCAGTAGCCGTTCTAATTTCCAATCGAATGATCCCTCGTCCAAGTTTCTACGACAGCTCATTCGATACGAAGTGCCCTGGTATGGAAGAAAAAAATAAATAATATATTGTGCAAATATCGTTCTTTACTTAGGCAGCGCTATTGCGCTGCCTAGGGTATGGCTTTTACGACAGCGTCACAAGTAACAATAGAATTAAGATCAGGAGATTCATCAATGAAGTTATTAAGCTCGTAACAAAAATATGACTCTAAAACAGGATGAGGCTTAGAGAATTCATTCGAAAAATGGGATATCCATTCAGACAGAGAAATATCATTCAGGTCTGGCAAATTGGAGTTGATAGTACGAGGTAACAGCTTCCACAGTAGATAAAATGAATTCTTGACCTTCTCGGAATAAAGTATCAAGGCACACTTGTGCCTCTATAAAGAGGCGACCCACCACAATGTTAAGCGACTTCAGGTCCTAGAGGTAGCAGAGAGACGGCGGTGATCGCATTTTGTAGCCCAAGCTCAAACTAAGAAACGTGCAAAATTTCATCCTCCTCTGATTTTATCTTCATGGGATAAACTGGGCCGGAAGTTTCGACCCTCCCACCACTGTCCCCCTTTAACGTTGTCCGATTGGGCTGAAATTTAGAGGTTAAGCTTTCCTAGGGTCCGGGAGCTTATCCTCGAAATTTCAGCTCAATCCGATCACTCCTTCCCTGTTTTCAAAAAACCAAATATAGCCACTTAAACTTCATTTCTCTTTTTTTTGTTATCCACGCCTACAGGCCACAGTTCGCAACTGATCCGGGTGAATGAGGACTCATTCGAAGCAGAATTCGACCTGTTAGGGCCTTTTGATATTTTCAGACCGAAAAAATTATCCCCCGAATTTACATTAACGAAAAACCTCGTTTTCCTATAATAGCCCATGTTAATTTTTTCCACCAAAACCCCCCTTTAACGTTGTCTGATCGGGCTGACGTTTAGAGGATAAGCTTTCCTGGGGCAAGGGAGCTTATCCTCGAAATTTCAGCTCAATCTGATTACTCCTTCCCTGTTTTCCAAAAACCAAATATCAAGTTTTGTGGGTATTTGCTTGCGTCAAAAATAGATTCCCCTTACTAAAAAACAATTACAATTGTGTCTCTTTAGTCCAGCGGTCGAGACTCCTGACTGTCAGGTGGAAAACCCGGGTTCGATTCACCGTCAGAGGAAATTTTTTATATACTGAATTTAAAGTTTAAAAAAGAAACTCAGTTTCTTTTTTAAATTATTTGAAAAAAATTACGTTTTCTAATGATTTAAAGAGGCTGAGTTACAAGGTCGACCCTTAAAACGTACAGGGATTAGGAGGCACAGTTGGGGGGCTGTTAAAGAGGCTGAGTCACAAGTTCGAACCTTAAAACGTACAGGGATTAGGAGGAACCCTGTACGAAGTGATTTGAGTATTCAGGAATTAAAAGCCTTAACACAAGAATGTTCAAGAGCGGGGGGTTTGGAGGCGGCAGCCCCCCAACTTTAACTCCTGACACGATCAGCTAACAGTTAGTCAAGCAATAATAAGTAATAAACTGTACAAAAACGTGCAGAAATTATTTGAAAAAAACTAC
>JAQQPU010023523.1:0-10986 GCA_029168905.1 Artemia sp. Kazakhstan ARC1039 | reverse complement strand
CACTGTAGTTTGATAAAGCTTATTTAGTGAACTCTCCTTTTTTTTTTCGTTTTATTAAGCAAATGCTTTAAATGTTAAAAGTTCAAATGCTTATGTTTATATGTTTAAATATTAATGTTATGTTTATATTGTTTAAATCTTAAGCGTTTAAATGTTTAATGTTTATTTGATCTTTTCATAATCCCCCTCCTACAAGCCATGGAGCCTTTGTGGGGATTTGTAGATTGTTATGTAATTGTTTTACTGGTATATGGAAAATAAATCTATCTATTTATCGATCTATCTATCTATCTATGTTGGCGGAGAGGTTCCCTAAGCCAGGTGATATTACTCTTTTATTTATAATTATTCACCTGCATTTAGTTGCTTCGACAAACTATTTAAAACCTGGGGTTCAACAGACCATTTTTTTTTACTGATTTTAGCAATCAGATTTTGCAGCGCTCCGTTGCTCGCACCTACCACAAAAAAACTGCTTGTTTTACAGCCTTTCAAATTATTATCTTGCATAAATTTGGTATAAGTAAAGTGTTTAGTCAGAGAAAGACTTTCGAGAAGCCAATATTTCATTTTCATTCCGACTTCGAAAAAAATTGAGCACAATGCTTCACTAGCACTTCATTAAAGGAAGTAAGAGCAAGGAGGGCAAGATCATCCTCATAAATATGGAGCTCAAAAGGTCTCCCGTTTGTTCTTAGTCGTTACGTAAAAAAACTGTACATGTTCTTTTTAGTTCCTTGTTTGGACAGTAATCTGATACGCTTTTTCATAGGCAATTTTATAAGCAGCACCATTACGCAAAAATCCACTTGGTTAGATACACGATTATTCAGAAATAGAAATAGCGTTTTTTGGATTTCTGACTGATTCGCCGGCTTATTTAACCATGTGCATCCACGATTTATATAAACCTAGTTGCTTGTTCTTCGACCTTTTTTTTCGTCGTTTGAATTTTCTTTTATTGCAGTCATCTTCAACTGGATCTTTACTACAACCTGGCTTCCACAATACAGACGGCAGGAGCTATGCACCACTTATAGGTAACCCTCTCCCTTATTCTCTCCCTTCCTCTCTCTCTAGGGAACTCATCACCCTACCCACTCATCGGTATGGTGGTGTCTTCTATCTTCTCTCTTTGCTTGACAAAAAAAGTGGTAAAGAATCTAGTTCAATTATTTGTTTGTATTACATTATTCATAATCCAGTGTCCAGTCTCTAACCAAGGAACCAATCGTTGTTAGGAATCGGACTTGCGGTAATAATCAAATATCTTTGAATAGACTCAGTACGAAGAGACATTAAATTGCGGAAAGAGCAAAAAACCAGTTATTGCCAAAAATATTTGTATATATTTTAACAAGGGATTACAACAATCCAAAAACTTTAAAAAAGAAATCCAAAAGATTGAATCTTAGTAGAAATTGTTGTTAGAAATTGGACGTGCTTTAATAATCAAGTATCTTTGAAAAATATAGTATGAAAAGACATTAAATTGCGAAAAGAGCAAAAAACTGGTAGTTGCAAAAAAATCTGTATATATTTTAACAAGGGACTACAATAATTCAAAAACCTTTAAAAAGGAAACCAAAAGTTTGAAGCTTAGTATAAATCTTTGTTTGAAAAATATCATTAGCCTACCGATTTTCTTTCTTATAAGTATAAGCTATGTCTCTAAGACATGAAAAAAAGTTTAAACGTCTTTATGTGCAGTTCAGAATCGCTAAAGTTATTATGTAAACTGTAAAAATATTTACGGTGCCTGAACAATAATTTTAATGTCTAAATTCAAACTAGAAAAGACCTGAAAATTTTAAAATTAGTTTGTTTTTGTTAGATAAAATGAACTCGCTATTTTATTAAGCTTAAAGGTTTGAACGCAGCCAGTTATATAATGTTCGTAGGAGGGCCAAAAAACGAAAATTTGCAATTATTGATGATTCTCTATTTTGACAAGGGATTACAACAATTCAAAAGCCTTAAAAAAGAAAGCCAAAAGTTTCAAGCTTAGTATATATCGTTGTTAGAAATCGGCCTATCTTCAATAATCAAATTTTGAAATTTTTTGAAAAGATACATTATGAAATGACATTAGATTGCATAAAGAGCAGAAAACCGGTCATTGCAAAAATTTTCTTATATATTTTATCAAGGGATTCCAACAATTCAAAGACCTGAAAAATAAAACCTTTTTGAACGCAACCATTTACATAATGTCAGTAGAAAAGCCCCAAAAACGAAAATTTGCAATTATAAGAAATGATGATTATATATTTTGACGAGGCATTACAACAATTCAAAAACCTTCAAAAACGAAACCAAAAACTTGAAACTTAGGACATATCGTTGTTAGAAATCGAACTAGCTTTAATAATCAAATATCTTTGAACAGACAACAGTATGAAAAGACATTAAATTGCATAAATAACAAAAAACTGGTAATTGCAAACATATTTGTGCATATTTTAACAAGGAATTACAACAACTCAGAAACCTTAAAAAAGAAAACCAAAAGTTTAAAGCTTAGCAGAAATCGTACTTAGAAATTGGACTTGCTTTAATAATCAAGTATCTTTGAAAAGTTGAAAAGACATTAAATTGCGTGAAGAGCACAAACTGGTAGTTGCAAAAATATTTGTATATATTTTAACAAGGGATTACAACAATTCAAAAACCTTAAAAAAAGAAAAACAAAAGTTTGAAGCTTAGTAGATATCATTGTTAAAAATCGGACTTGCTTTAATAATTAAACATCTTTAAAAAGACTGCAGTATCAAAAGACAGCAAATTGTCTGCGGTTAGAGGACAAGCGACAATGAGAATCCATATATAGAAACCTGCCGCGTGCCAAGTGCCGGGGCCCGGCGGCTGGTAATTGCAAAAAATATGTGTATGTATTTTAACAAGGGGTTACAACAATTCAAAAACCTTAAAATAGAAACTAAAAGTTTGAAGCTTAGTAGATATCGTTGTTAGAAATTGAACTTGCTTTAATAATCAAATATCTTTGAAAAGACCTCAATATGAAAAGACAGCAAACTGTCTCAAATTGTCTGTGGTTAGAAGACAAGTGACAACGAGAATCCATATATGGAAGCCTGCCGCGTGACGAGTGCCGGGGCGCGACAGCTTCGCTGCCGGGCTCTCGGTAATAATTTTCTTTGATTTTTTTTAACCCTTCTTGGCATGGGCACTTAAATTTGGATCAACCAATTATTTGATAATTTTAGACTATTTTTCTTGTCCTATCGTTGGAAAGAAAGCTTTGCTTTTGGAAAAAGAATAAATAAAAAATAAAATTAAATTGCTTATTCTTCAACATTAAACACTTATTAAACACTTATTAACACAAATTAAACACCTATTCTTCACTATTTTCTTATTTGATGTTATTGCTGATATAAATTTTCGCTTAAACTTGATGTTTTTAGTGTGTTTATTAAAATGTCTGTTTAAAGTATTTGCATTTTTCCACAACTCAAGAGATCATAATAAAGAAAATATTCTTCAAGGAAAATCGGGAATAGGGGGGGGGGGCGGGAACGGTAAGGAGCCGAGCTATAAGTTCTTTGGTCCTCATAAAATAGTATACACTACAGTTTTTTTTATCTGTTTGCTGTCTAACAGCTTCTTCACCTAGTTCATTAAGAATGTAGTGTATAATTCCACCTTTTAGTCACCAATATTTACCATTTTTAATTGAATATATAAAACATAAATAAAAGAAAAGAAAAATAAACACAATATTAAAGAATGATACCTGACAAAGGTCATCCTCTCAAATTGATGGTCACCCCTGCAGGACTCTCTGTTGGTCTCTTCGAATGGAGTTTTAAGTCTCAACTTTCCGATATCCATAAATTAGGCGGTATTTGATCTCAACAATTAGAAAACCATGGAACCGGAACATAATTTGAACCCTGCTGCTGGAGATGTTTATTGAAATGAGTTAACGAAAGAATTTGAAAGTCTAGGTTCTAGGAATTCAAAAGCCTAGGCCCCACCTTTTCTTACCATGCTGCCGTTTTCAAGTAGAAACAATGGCAGATTTTTTTACACTAATTAGTTTTTTTTCAACCAACTTTCAGATTTTCTGTTACTTTTGGCCAAGGTTCGCCGTGTACTAGGGTGCAGAGGTTGCTGAAACCGCGATAAAGATCCGCAAGGGTCTTGAATATTTGGTTATATTAGATGTGATTCCCTCCAAGGGTGTCAATTGGGAGGAAGGCGGGAACTTAGAATTTGCCACCCTAGACATTGTCCGTCCGACCCTAGATTTTGAAAAATATCTTTTTCGTTTTTTTTGCCTTTTTCAGGAATTTCATTGAAAAGCTGTAAAAATGATAAATTGACCTCCAGGGTTTAAAAATTCATTTTGCCCCTTCTAAGTTTCCGTGACTTAACACCACTGATGCCTTCTCTCCAGATTATTATGAATGATATAAAAATACCTAATTTTCAACAATTTACGGCCTAAAAATGTACCATCTAAGGTTGATCTCCTTTCAGAGCGGCTAGGTTTTGAACCTTTTCAAAATTAAATAAAAAAAAGAAGTTTTTTCAAATGAAAGTAAGGAGCAACATCAAAGTTTAAAAAGAATAGAACTGAGTACGTATATGAGGGAATTAGTCCCTCGTCAATACCTCACTCTTTACGCTAAAGTTCGAATTTTGTTCCAAATTTGGAATCACAAAGGCCGTTTAATTAGAATAAATAACTCTTTTGAAAGTACTAAAAAAAAACTTTAGCGTAAAGAGCGAGGTATTGAAGAGGGAGTGAACCCCCTCACATGCGTAATAATTTCTGTTCGTTATGAGCTTTAATGTTGCTCCTTACTTTCAGTTGAAGAAACTAGTTTTTTTATTTCATTTCTGATCGTTTTTAAATTAATGCTGGGATATTCGGCACCCCCTTCATGGAAAATTTCTCTTCCTCCATCGAAAATTCCTCCATGGAAAGATCCAACGATGTAAGGACCTCTAGCACCACTGGGTCGATACGATCACCCTTGAAAAAACAAAGACAAAAAACAAACAAGAAACAAATAAACACGCATCCGTGATATCTCTTCTGTCCAAAAATACAAAATTCCACATTTTTGCAGATAGGAGCTTAAAAACTCTACAGTAGGTTTCTCTGATACGCTGAATCTGATGGTGTGATTTTGATTAAGATTATATGACTTTTAGGGGGTGTTTCTCTATTTTTCGAAAACAAGACAAATTTTCTCAGGCTCATAGCTTTTGATGGTAAAGATTAAACTTGATGAAACTTATATATTTGAAATGAGCATAATAATTCAATTCTTTTGATGTATCTATTGGTATCAAAATTCTGTTTTTTAGAGTTTCGGTTACTATTGAGCCGGGTCGCTCCTTACTTACAGTTCTTTACTACGAACTGTTTGATGACTAAGTTTGATGAAATCATAGGCAGCGCAATAGCGCTGCCTAGGTAAAGAACGATGTTGGCACACTGTATAAATATTTTTTTGGTTTTGGCCAGGGCACTTCGTATCGAAGGAGTTGTCGTAGAAACTTCGAAAAGAGCTCATTCGATTGGAAATTGGAATACCTAGTGCCCTTTTTAAAAGTCAAAAAGGATTGTAAGGCAACTAAAACCCCTTCGACGTCCATTTCGCCAAACACATCCAATCAAAATTTTAAGATAGCCGTTTTGTTCAACGTAGTTGATTTCCAGATAGAAATTATATTTTTGAGGTGGACACTCCCCCCACAGTCTTCAGGACAAGGGTTGTAAGTTTTGCCCTGGGGGCATGTAAGGTTTTTATAGAAAGCTTTGTCTTAGAAACTCATTCGGTTGGAAATTCAAAGAGATAGCGTCGTTTTCAATAGTCGAAAGTGATTGGAGGGCAACTAACCCCTCTCTCAAGCCCACCTTTTCCCCAAACACATCCAATCAAAATTTTAAGATAGTCATTTTGTTCAACGTAGTTGAAAGTTCTGGAAATTAGGTCTTTGAGGATGACACCCCCCCTAGCCCTCAGGGCAAGGGTTGTAAGTTATGCCCTAGGGGCATATAAGGTTTTTTATAAAAAGCACTGTCCTAGAAACTTCAAAAACGGTTAATTCAATTGGAGATTGAAATGGCTAGTGCCCTTTTTAATAGTTGAAAATGATTGGAGGGCAACTAACCCACTCTCATGCCCACCATTTCCCCAAACACATAAAATCAAAATTTTGAGATAGCCATTTTTTCGATGTAGTTGAAAGTTCAGGATATATGTCTTTAAGGATGACAACCCTCCCCCCACCCCACAGCCCTCAGGGCAAGAGTTGTCAGTTATGCCCTGGGGGGTATATAAGGTGTTTATAGAAAGCGATGTTGTAGGAACTTCAAAAAGGGCTCGTTCGATTGGAAGTTAAAAGGGCCAGTGTCCTTGTTAATAGTCGAAATTGATTGAAGGGCAATTAACCCCCCTCTCATGCCCACCATTTCCCCAAACACATCCAATCAAAATTTCGAGATATCCATTTTGTTCAATGTAGTTGAAAATTCTGAAAATTTGGTCATTAAGGATGATAAACCCCTTAGAGGCCTCAAGGCAATGGTTGTAAGTTATGCCCTGGGGATATATAAGATTTTTATAGAACATTTTGTCGTAGAAACTTCAAAAAGGGCTTATTTGATTGGAAATTGAAAGGGCTAGTGCCCTTGTTAATAGTCGAAAGTGAATGGAGAGCAACCAACCCCCCTCTCACGCCCACCATTTTCCAATACACATTCAATCAAAGTTTAGAGATAATTATTTTGTTCAACGTAGTTGAAAGTTCTGGAAATTATGTATTTGAGGAAGACAAACCCCCCAGAGCCCCCAGGGCAAAGGCTGTTAGTTGTGCCCTGGGGGAATATAAGGTTTTATAGATAGTGTTGTTGTAGAAACTTCAAAAGGGGCTCATTCAATTGGAATTTGAGAGAGGGCTAGTGCCCTTTTTAATAGTCGAAAGTGATTGGAGGGTAACTATACCCCCTCTCACGCCCACCATTTCCACAAGCACATCCAATCAAAGTTTTCAGATAGCCATTTTGTTCAACGTAGTTAAAAGTTCTTGAAATTAGGTCTTTGAGGATGACACTCCCCCCAAAACCCTCAAAGCTAAGGTTGTAATTTATGCCCTGGGAGTATATAATGTTTTTATTGAAAGCTTTATCGTAGAAACTTAAAAAGGGGCTCATTCGATTGGAAATTCAAAGGGCTAGTGCCCTTTTTAACAGTCGAAAGTTATTGGAGGGCAACTAACCCCCCTCTCACATCCACCTTTTCCCCAAACACATCCAATCAAAATTTTGAGATAGCCATTTTTTTCAACGTAATTTTGAGATAGACATTTTCTTCAACGTAGTTGAAAGTTCTGGAAATTAGGTCTTTGAGGATGACAACCCCCCCCCCCAAGCCCTCAGGGCAAGGGTTGTAAGTTATACCCTGGGGGCATATAAGATTTTTATAGAAAGCGTTGTCGTAGACACTCTGACGTTCACCATTTTCCCAAACATATACAATCAAAATTTTAAGATACCCAATTCAGGGCAAAGTTGTCGTTTATTGGCACAAAATAACCGGAAACGGCACTTCGTTGCGGTAGAAATCCTGTTGCGACTAAAAAATAGTACCAGAATTTAAGATTTTTGTTCTAGTCAGTGCTCTCGTTTCAGTGCTCTTCATCATTTTTACTATTTTTTATTATAAATTTTAATTATTAAAATAGGCATGCTAAGCGTTTTAAAAGAGACTTAAAATAGATGAAAGAGAAATATTGCCATTAACAGTGAAGTGCTGCATAGCAGAAATAGAGAAAATTCAAATGATGATTTATATTAAATAAAATTCCAATTAATATAAATTGATATAATTGAATATTATCAGTTACTAAGTAAAAGAATCCTCTTCTCAGTTTAGCCTTTTACCTCTACTGGCTAGGCTAGAAAAGGGTTAATATGATGAAATCACTAATTGAACTTTATAATGATTTGATGGTAACATGGATAAAATACATAATTATTGTTGATTACCTGAAAAGAAAAAATCTAACCTGTTCCGGTGTAAAAGTACCACTTTCTAGTTTTTTTTTCAATTTCTGGAATATCAACATATAGGAAGATCGAGGGAGGATTGAAGAAAAATTCGTTTCTCAGGGTGCGAATAGTCAAGGACTATTTTGAAAGATCATAACTCTTCTATCTGTAATCATAGATGCTTCTGCAAGCTTTGAGAAACATTTCTTTTTAAATTACAAAGAATTACAATTATAAACAAAAAATTAGTGTCTTTCTTATATTAATTTGAAACAAACATTTTAGAAAAAAACAGTTTTTCCAAAAAAGTAAAGGAAAAAACTCAAAATCCAAAATTATTCAAAATAAAGTTAAAGTAGGTGAAACTAAAAAAATAGAATTTACTACGGATGAATAAATGAAACCTAAAGCGAACAGAAATTGAGATGGGCAATCAAATCAAACTTGGAACGAAGGGAAGCTAACCCAACTAAAAGTAGGCCTACAGCCCATATTAACCTCTAATGGCCGAAGTGCCATTTGCACTTTATTGAAAACGATTGATGGTACAAAGAGTGTTATAACATTATTTACAAACAGTGTCCAAAAGGCCAGCGTCTTTTGCAGTTTACTTAAAACGATGTGTATTTTGGAAAGTACGTTTTTTGTTTGTTCGGACATCTCTGAAAAAAGAAGAATTTCCAAATAGTCATCAAAATTACAGGAAAAAAATATTCCTTAGAATAATTACAATTATGATTCTCATTTTGATCTTACCATTTTAAATGGACACAAAAGAACACAAGCCTGAAACATTGTAACATTTTTGTGTTAATTTATAGATACTTCTGTCAACTTTGAGAAAATATTTAGTTTTGTTTCCAATTTCAGCGAAGAGACTGACTTAGTCTCTCTTGACTATCTTCTGTTTAACCAGTTCTAATACATCAATTTCAAAATCTTTAAAGTCATCAGCAGATTTGGAATTCGGGGCTGGGGGATGAAAAAAAAATAATTGATTTTTGGTTGGCAAAGAGCCAAGGACTAGTCTGAAACATTGTAACATTTCGTGTTTATTTATAGATGCTTGTCTCAGCTTCGAGGAAAAAGTCAGTTTGTTTCCTGTTTCAAAGAAAAAATCTTTTTTATCATCTTCTATTTAATCAGTTCTGATATATCCCTTTTAAGACTTTTTAATCATCAGTTGATGGGTAGATTTGGGTGACGCATGGAAATAATTTCATTTCGGATTACAAAAAGTCAAGGACTAGCCTGAAACATTGTAACTCTTCCATGTGTATTTGTAAGAGTCAACTACAAATACACATTGTCAACTTAGACCGTGTCAACTTTGAGAAAATACTTCTTTTTGTTTTCCATTTCAACGAAGAACTTATTTCGAAGTTGTTTACGAGACTTTCTTCTTTTGACGTTTTTATCTAATTGTTTCCGAACAACAAATTGACAATGTTTGTCTCAGAATCGCTTGGGTGTCAAATTGGATTTGTTACTTTTTTGTGTGCGAAGTTTCTTCTAGTTTGGTTTCAAACATTATTGCAAGTTGTTGAATAAATCCAATCTGTTTTAAAATATAGAGATGAGCTTTTCCTATTTCTAACCTTGGATCTGTTTCTGTCATTCAAATTGTTGCTTAAAGTTGATACTGACTATTTTCTGTTAGCTTACGGAAACCAAACTGCTAACAAACGAAAACATGTCACTAATAATTCGCAGAGACGCATTTACGGGGCAGTAAATTTAGAAATGGGACCTTCAAATGTTAACAAAGATTTTAAACCGTCTTCCGAAACTCGAAAAAAGTATCAAAATAATATACCAAACTGTAAAAAACGTAAGTTTTTCAACTGTTTAAAAAATTTTCTCCACCAACAGTTTTCTCCGCTGCGACAAGGCCCTGAATTCTGAGTAGCTATTTTCTGTTCGCTTAACGTTTATTGAAGGTCAATATATCAAATTATATACTAAATTTCAAAAACATAGACCTTTTAATTTTTTTTTAACATTTTTCGCCACCAACAGTTTTTCTCTGACAAGGTCCTGAATTTTGAGTAGCAATTTTCTGATTGCTTAAAGTTATTGAACGTTGTCGTATCAAAGTTCTGTATGCTTATGTTATTGAACAATTAAAACTATTTTTTTGGGAAAACCAAAACCTTGAAATTTTGCAAAATAATTCAATTTTAAAATTCATTTCACTATCACTGTCAAGTCCCCGAATGTATCTTAAACTTTACCATAAACAATACTATTAGAATCACACATTCTAGCTGACGCCCAACAAGAAAAGGAAATTCATCAGAAATGGATCTACAATCGTTCAACATAGGATAGGGATTACAAACTACTATCCCTACTTATTATGTAGTGTCTGGCGTCTTCATAAAAAAAGTAGAAAATCTCAAGAAAATTAGATATTCTCTAAATTAAGAGTAAATCAAGTTAATCTAGATTAGATTAAGTCACATCCAAACTGTACGAAATTGACGTAGCTTATCCTGGAAAATCCTACCAAGTTAGGCAAGTTAGTTTATTTTGAGCTGTAAGGCCTATTGTTAACAGAATTCTGCTTTATTTGTCCTTCCTTGCACATAAAGTACCGGAAAAGACAAATATGCAGCAGTTTTGGGTCAAACAAAGTCACCAAGTATTAGATGGCGATAGTGGTTTTTATTTTACGCTCTTATACGCTTCCATGCTCTTTGGCTCATGACTAAAAAAATGGTTTTGTTTTGTTCTGTCAGCGTACCAAGACAAAAAAAGAAACATCTAATGTCTTTTTTTTTCAGGGAGTGACCCCCTTCCTGGAGCAACATCGAGTTTGGACCGACTAAGCTCAATAGTAGAGAATCTATCAGTTGCAAAGCAGGCAAAGTCATGGTCTAGTAGTTGAAATAACAAAAGCAGGATTGAATTCTCAAAATTTGTATTATTGCCATTGATCATATTTTTTTTTT
>JAQQPU010023522.1:0-13229 GCA_029168905.1 Artemia sp. Kazakhstan ARC1039 | reverse complement strand
TCTTTAATTTTGAATATTTTTCGTAATCCCGGTAAAAAATTCGTAAAATTTTTCTAAATTTACTAAGATCAGTCAGCATTGTTGCCATGTTTTTGGACTTCTGAATATAATTTTTAATTTTGCCCTTATGCGTTCTTTGCAGCTTGTGTAAACTGCAAAATATCCATGGTATCCGAGCAATAGTTTGAATATTTCAATTCAAGCTAGAAAAATACCTGAAAATGTTAAAATTAGTTTTATTTTTAGTTAGGTTCTAACTACCCGATGTGGAATTTACTATGTATTTTCAGACCAAAAAATTCAATTTTTTAATATATTTCATTTTTCAGTTTATTATATCTAAGATAGAATAAATTTTTCCACTAAAACTGAATTTTTGATTATCCGGGTTGCAGCGGTAGCTAGCAACCTAGTAATACGGGTTGCAGCTGTAGCTAGCAACTTAGTAAGAGACGATCACGTTCAATGATAAGAAATATAAAAACCCATAGTTCCTAAAAAAGGAGTCCGATCAAAACAAAAAGTACACCATTAGAACCGTCTTGTCCGAAACCCCTGTTTAGGAAACGTTCTGTCTATTGGCTTGAACAGCAAGGGAAATATATTGGCTTGAAAATCAAGAAATGTGGCAGCTACTACAACATTCTGCCTAAACGGCATATTTTTTTCTTTTATTTTCTTTCTTTCTTTTCCACAGATAGCTTGTCACTGGAACATCGTAGAGAGTTGTTCAATGGCTATTTTAAAGGAAATTAATTGGGTTAAAAATCTTTAGTAATTAAAATAAATTATTTCTAAGAGAGAATAAATTTTTCCACCAAAAACTGCATTTTTGTTGTCTTTTCATACTGCAGTCTTTTCAAAGATATTTGATTTTTGTACATATAAATCATAACACATTAAAAGACGATCACTGAAATAAAAAACAATTTCATACATTGGACTTAGTTAGCTACTTGATTGTTTGAGTTTTCCGGGTTGCAGCGGTAGCTAGCAACCTAGTAAGAGACGATCACCTCCAATGTTAAGAAATATAAAACCCCCCCACTCCTAAAAAAAGAGTCAGATCAAAACAAAAAGTACACCATTAGAACCGCCTTGTCCGAATCCTCTATAAAGGAAACTTACCGCCCTTTGGCTTGAATAACAAAGAAAATATATTGGCTTGAAAATCAAGAAAATTGACTTTTACCACGTTATTCTCCCCAAACGGGATATTTTTTTCTTTCTTTTCCACAGATAGCTTGGCACTGGAACATCGTAGAGAGTTGTTCAATGGCTCATTTTAAAGGAAATCTCTAGATCTAGCGCTATTTGTACTTAATTTTTTTTTTAATTAATTTTTTTTACGAAAAACTTAATTTTTTATATACAATATTAATCAATGACGTCATAGTCTTTGGATGTAGTTAGTACATAAAGTCTGGATCATCGAATTAAAGCTGAAACTAAGTAAAGAACAATTATGCCTCCATATATTCACAGTGATCTATAAAATTTCCCATTACATCTATAAACTGTTCCACAGTTGCCGGTTCATCCGGGTCGCAGCGGTAGCTAGCAACCTAGTAAGAGACGATCACGTCCAATGTTAAGAAATATAAAAACCCCTAACTCCTAAAAACAGAGTCAGATCAAAACAAAAAGTACACCATTAGAACCGCCTTGTCCGAAACCCCTATAAAGGAAACTTACCGCCCTGCGGCTTGAATAACAAAGAAAATATATTGGCTTGATAATCAAGAAAATTGACTTTAACCACGTTATTCTCCACAAACGGGATATTTTTTTCTTTCTTTTCCACAGATAGCTTGGCACTGGAACATCGTAGAGAGTTGTTCAATGGCTCATTTTAAAGGAAATCTCTAGATCTAGCGCTATTTGTACTTAATTTTTTTTTTAATTAATTTTTTTTACGAAAAACTTAATTTTTTATATACAATATTAAACAATGACGTCATCGTCTTTGGATGTAGTTAGTACATAAAGTCTGGATCATCGAATTAAAGCTGAAACTAAGTAAAGAACAATTATGCCTCCATATATTCACAGTGATCTATAAAATTTCCCATTACATCTATAAACTGTTCCACAGTTGCCGGTTCATACCTTGGAAGCTTTTCACTAAACATGCAACATTTCTTTTGGATATTACTATGAAGTTTTGCGAAAGCATCTCTAGCTGACTTTTCAACAAAATCCATTCTTTCAGAGATAATTTTAATCTTTAATTTTGAATATTTTTCGTAATCCCGGTAAAAAATTCGTAAACTTTTTCTAAATTTACTAAGATCAGCCAGCATTGTTGCCATGTTTTTGGACATCTGAATATAATTTTTAATTTTGCCCCTTATGCGTTCTTTGCAGCTTGTGTAAACTGCAAAATATCCATGGTATCCGAGCAATAGTTTGAATATTTCAATTCAAGCTAGAAAATTATATTAAAAGACGATCATTAGAAGAACAAACCATTGCATACGTTGGACTTAGTTAGCTCCCTGATTCTTTTAGAGTCGTCTCTTACTACTTCAAAGAAGAAAAAGCCGTAGGCTTTTTCCTGTTTGTAATCCAGGTTGCAGCGGTAGTCCGGGTTGCAGCGGTAGCTAGCAACCTAGTAAGAGACGATCACGTCCAATGTTAAGAAATATAAAAACCCCTAACTCCTAGAAAAATAGTCAGATCAAAACAAAAAGTACACCATTAGAACCGCCTTGTCCGAAACCCCTATAAAGGAAACTTACCACCCTTTGGCTTGAATATCAAAGAAAATATATTGGCTTGAAAATCAAGAAAATTGACTTTAACCACGTTATTCTGCACAAACGGGATATTTTTTTCTTTCTTATAATAAAGAACGAATATTTTACCGATTATCTACTAATAACCATCCGGGTTGCAGCGGTAGCTAGCAACCTAGTAAGAGACGATCACATCCAATGTTAAGAAATATAAAAACCCCTAACTCCTAAGAAAAGAGTCAGATCAAAACCAAAAATTACACCATTAGAACCACCTTGTCTGAAACTTCCCTATAGTTAACTTTCTGTCCCTTGGCTTGAATAACAAAGAAAATATATTGGCTTGAAAATCAAGAAAAATGGCAGCTACTACAACATTCTGCCTAAACGGGATATTTTTTTCTTTCCGCTTGATTTTCCTCCTCAACTAGCTGGGCCCTGGAAAATCATAGAGAGCTGTATAATAGCTCATTTTAAAGGAAATTGCAACATCTAGTCACTTTTGCAATTAAAATTAAAATATTTTTTAAAGTAGAATCAATTTTGTCAAAAAAATTGCATTTTTGATGTATTTTCATACTGCAGTCTTTTCAAAGATATTTGAATTTTGAAGCAATCAAACAGTTCATGGTAATGAAATCTATAGTAATAATAGCTACTTGTCTCAATAGTAACCGAAACTCTAAAGAACAAAATTTTGATTGTCTCAATAGTAACCGAAACTCTAAAGAACGAAATTTTGGTACCAATAGATACATCAAAGCAAACAGTTCGTGATAACGAACTATATGTTGTATAGTATCCGGGTTGCAGCGGTAGCTAGCAACCTAGTAAGAGACGATCAGGTCCAATGTTAAGAAATATAAAAACCCCTAACTCCTAAAAACAGAGTCAGATCAAAACAAAAAGTACACCATTAGAACCGCCGTGTCCGAAACCCCTATAAAGGAAACTTACCGCCCTGCGGCTTGAATAACAATTACATATAGGATCGACATACTCCGGGTTGCAGCGGTAGCTAGCAACCTAGTAAGAGACGATCACGTTCAATGTTAAGAAATATCAAAACCCATAGCTCCTAAAAAAGGATTTCCGGGTTGCAGCGGTAGCTAGCAACCTAATAAGAGATTCAGATTGCAGCGGTAGCTAGCAACCTAGTAAGAGACGATCACGTCCAATGTTAAGAAATATTCAAACCCCTAACTCCTAAGAAAAGAGTCAGATCAAAAGCAAAATTACACCATTTAAATTGCCTTGTCCGAAAACACTATAAAGAAAACTTACCACCCTTTGGCTTGAATAACAAAGAAAATATATTGGCTTCAAAATC
This sequence comes from Artemia sp. Kazakhstan ARC1039, assembly GCA_029168905.1. Taxonomy (NCBI): domain Eukaryota; kingdom Metazoa; phylum Arthropoda; class Branchiopoda; order Anostraca; family Artemiidae; genus Artemia; species Artemia sp. Kazakhstan ARC1039. The sequence goes on along the minus strand of JAQQPU010023522.1, from coordinate 9,161 downwards.
AAGAAAATTGACTTAAATCACGTTATTCTCCAAAAACGGAATATTTTTTTCTTTCTGTTTTTTTTTTCCTCATCAGCTAGCTGGGCATTGGAAAATCGTAGAGAGCTGTATAATAGCTCATTTTAAAGGAAATTGCTACATCTAGTCACTTTTGTAAAAAAAAAATAAAATAATTTTAAAAGTAGAATCAATTTTGTCAAAAAAATTGCATTTTTGATGTATTTTCATACTGCAGTCTTTTCAAAGATACTTGAATTTTGAACCAATCAAACAGTTCATGGCAATCAGGGTTGCAGCGGTAGCTAGCAACCTAGTAAGAGACGATCACGTCCAATGTTAAGAAATATAAAAACCCATAGTTCCTAAAAAAGGAGTCAGATCAAAACAAAAATTACACCATTAGAACCGCCTTGTCCGAAACCCCTGTATAGGAAACCTTCTGTCCCTTGGCTTGAACAGCAAGGGAAATATATTGGCTTGAAAATCAAGAAAAGTGGCAGCTACTACAACATTTTGCCTAAACGAGATATTTTTTTTTTCTTTTTTCTTTCTTGTTCTCCAGAGATAGCTTTGCACTGGAAAATCGTAGAAAGTTGTTCAATGGCTCATTTTAAAGGAAATTAATTGGGTTAAAAATATTTTGTAACTAAAATAAATTATTTCTAAGAGAGAATAAATTTTTCAGTTAAAAACTGCATTTTTGATGTCTTTTCATACTGCAATCTTTCAAAGATATTTGATTTTTGTACATAAATCATAATTTTATACCAGCGGTAAGATTTGAACCCACGCCTTCGAAGAGACTGGTGGCTAACACCAGCGCCTTGGACCACTCGGCCAATCTGCCTGTCATAACTATATATATGTGAATTTTGGTTGCAGCAGTAGCTAGCAACCTAGTAAGAGACGATCAGTCGAATGCTAAGAAATATAAAAACCCAAAACTCCTAAAAATAGATTCAGATCAAAACAAAATTACATCATTAGAACTACCTTGTCTGCAACCCTACTAGACAAATAATGAATGTCATCATAGTTTTATATTAGAGCTATGACGTGAATAGAAAAACACGAAATTATATTGTTTTACATTAAAGAACGTTCTTCAGTCTATATTACAGTAAATAACAAACTTCTAGCCATATTCATCTGTCAAGAACCACCCGTGGGCCAATGTTTTACAGCAGTAATCGGTATCTGTTTCTGATTGTCTTGCTTTTTGTTTTGTTGGTGTCAGATGAATTAGTGTCTTGTGCTTTTTCGTTTTCTTTTTTTGTGCTTCCTCTGTTTTTCCATTGATGGGTATTAAATACATTTATTCTTTTATTCATAAGTACGCTAGTCGTAATTTTTTCTTTTAGAACAACAATATTTGTAGTGGTATTTTTCTGGACTTCATTTTTCTTTGGAGCTTGGAAATGTTTTAACTTTTTTTTTAACTAAGAAATTTTTTAAACTTTTTTTTCATGGATTAAAATGACATTACATATACCTAAAACAAAAGAAATTCACTAGTGAAATTTACGAAATACAAAAACGAAAATGGTATACATATGCTAGTAGGGACTTTCTCTTTAAGAAAAACAATATTTGTCATGAATATTTTTGGATTTAGTGTTTTTTTGGAACTTGGAAATTTTTCAACTTTTTTTGAACTGAGAAATATTTTAAGGTTTTTTTCATGTAGTCAAATGACATTACAGTTTAATTATAAAAAAAAATTCACTTGTGATATTTTTCAAACACGAAACTGAAAATGGTATACATATACTAGTCAGGATTTTTTTCCTTTTAGAAAAACAAAATTTGTAGGGACATTTTTTTGGAACTTGGGAATTATTTCATCTTCTTTTTTCGTGTCTTAAAATGACATTGCATATATCTATAAAAAAAGAAATTCAATCTTGATATTTTCAAAATATGAAAGAAAATGATATACATATTCTAGTTGTAATTTTTCCTTTTAAAATCTACTATTTCTTCAAATAAGATGGAAACAAGCAAATGTATTATTAAAAACACCAAATATTTTCTTTAAAATATTTTGATGTTTGAAATGAGATGAGGAAATATGTGACGGTGTTGCTCAAATTGTATTTTTTCTTGAAATAAGATGGAAATAAGCAAATGTATTATTAAAAAATACCAAATACTTTCTGTAAAATGTTTTTTGGCTTGAAATAAGATGAGGAAATATACGATGATTTTGTTGAAAATGTATTGCCTCTCGAAATAAGATGGAAATAAGCAAATGCTTTATTCAAAATACCAAATATTTTATTCAGAATGAACTGCTGCTTGAAATAAGATGAGGAAATATGTGATGGTGTTACTCAAAATTTATTCCCTCTTAAAATAAGATGGAAATAAGCAAATAAATTATTCAAAATATCAAATGTTTTCATCAAAATGTTTTCATGCTTGAAATAAGATGAGAAAATATACGATGGTGTTACTCAGAATGTATTGTTTCTTGACATAAGATGGAAATCAGGGAATATATCATTAAAAATACCGAAAATTTTCTTCACAATGTTTTGCTGCTTGAAAGAAGATGAGGAAATATACGACGATGTTGCTCTTGAAACAAGATGGAAGTATGCAAATGCATTATTAAAAATACCAAATATTTCTTCAAATATTTTGTTTGTTGAAATAGGATGTGAAAATATGGGATGGTGTTGCTTAAAATCTACTGTTTCTTGAAATAAGCAAATGCCCTATTCAAAATATCAAATATTTTCATGAAAATATTTTGTGGCTTGAAATAAGATGAAGAAATATGTGATGGTGTTGCTCAAAAAATTTTTGTTTCTTGAAATAAAATGAAAATACGTGAGTGTATTATTCAAAATATTAAATATTGTCTTCAAAATATTTTGTTGCTTGAAATAAGATGGGGAAATATGCGATGGTGTTGCTTAAAATCTACTGTTTCTTGAAATAAGATTGAAAATAAGCAAATGCTTTATTTAAAATACCAAATATTTTCATTAAAATATTTTGCGGATTGAAAATAAGATGAGGAAATATGCAATGGTGTTCCTCAAAATGTATTGACTCTTGAAATAAGATAGAAACAAGCAAATATATTGTTGAAAAAAAAACAAATATTTTCTTCAAAATAATGTGTTTCTTGAAATAAAATGGGGGAAATATTCAACGGTGTTGCTCAAAATGTATTGTTTCTCGAATTAAGATGGAAATAAGTAAATATATTATTCAAAATACCAAATATCTTCTTCAAAATGGTTTTCTGCTTGAAATAAAATGAGGAAATATGCGATAGTACTGCTTAAAATTTATTGTTTCATGAAATAAGATGGAAATAAGGAACTGCATTATTTAAATATCAAATATTTTCTTCAAAACGTTGTGCTGCTTGAACTAAAATGAGGAAATGTACGATGATATTTTTATAAATGTTTTGCTTCTTGAGATAAGATGGAGAAAAAATTCATTATTCAAAATACCAAATATTTTTATCAAAAATTATTTTGATGTTTGAAACAAGATGAGAATTATTCGATGGTGTTGCTTAAAATCTATTGTTTCTTGAAATAAGACGGAAATAAGCAGAAGCATTATTTAAAATACCAAATATTTTCATCAAAACGTATTTTGATGTTTGAAACAAATGGGAAATATTCGATGGTGTTGCTTAAAATCTGCTGTTTCTTGAAATAAGACGGAAATAAGCAGAATCATTATTTAAAATACCAAATATTTTCATCAAAATGTTTTGCTGCTTCAAATAATATGAAAAAATATGCGATGATGCCACTCAAATTGTATTGTTACAAAATTTTTTCTAGTAAAAAATACAAAATATTTTCTTCAAAATGTTTTGCTTCTTGAAATAAGATGCAGAAATAGATGATATTTTTAAAATGATTTTTTTTTCTTGAAATAAGATGAAAATAAGCAAGTGTATTATTCAAAATACCAAATATTTTCTTTAAAATGCTTTGATGCTTGAAATGAGATCAGGAAATATAGATAGTGTTACTAAAAATGTAGTGTTTCTTGAAATAAAATAGAAATAACCAAATGCTTTATTCAAAATACCAAATATTTTCATCAAAAGGTTTTTTTCTTGGAATAAGATGGGGAAATATTGGATAATGTTGGTCAAATTGTATTGCTGCTTGATATAAGATGCAATTAAGCAATTCTATTATTAAAAAATACCAAATATTTTCATCAAAATGTTTTGCTGCTTGAAATAAGATGAGAAAATATACGATGATGCTATTTAAAAAGTATTGTTTCTTAAAATGAAACGGAAATAAGGAAACGCATTATTCAAAATATCTAGTATTTTCTTCAAAGCGTTTTGTTGCTTGAAATAGGATGAGGAAATGTACGATGAAATTGCTCAAAATGTACTATTTCTTCAAAAAAGGATATAAATAAGCAAATGCATTATTCAAAATACCTTGTTCTTGAAATAAAACGGAAATAAGGAAACGCATTATATAAAATATCTAGTATTTTCTTCAAAATGTTTTGCTGCTCGAAACAAGATGAGGAAATTTGTGATGGTGTTACTCAAAATGTATTGTTTCTTGAAATAAGATTGAAATAAGCAGATGCATTATTCAAAACACCAAATACTTTCATCAAAATGTTTCGAAGTTTAAAATAAGATGAGGAAATATGTGACAATGTTGCTCAAAATGTACTATTTCTTGAAATAAGATGGAAATATGGAAATATGCTATTAAAAACGTCAAATATTTTCTTCAAAAAATGTTTTCCTCATTGAAAGAAGATGAGGAAATGGACGATAATGTTGGTCAAAATGTAATATTTTTTTTTTAAAAAGAAGGGAATAAGAAAATGCATTATTCAAAATACTTCTTCAAAATATTTTGTTGCTTAAAACAAAATGTGGAAACATGCGATGGTATTGCTTAAAATCTACTGTTTCCTGAAATAACATGGTAATAAGTAAATGCGTTACTAAAAATATCAAATATTTTCATCAAAATTGTTAATGGCTTCAAATAAAAATGAAGATATATGCGATGGTGTCGTTCAAAATGTTTTATTTCTTGAAATAGGATGGAAGTAAGCAAATGGATTATTCAAAATATTAACTATTGTCTTCAAAATATTTTGTTGCTTGAAATAAGATATATGCGATGGCGTTGCTTATAATCTACTGTTTCTTCAAATAAGATGGAAAATACACAAATGCGTTATTCGAAATACCAATTTTTTTTCAAAATGTTTTTCAAATTGAAACAAGATAAGAAAATATGCGATGGTGTTATTCAAAACGTATTGTTTCTTCAAATAAGAAGGAAATAAGCAAATATATTATTCATAATACCAAATGTTTTCTTCAAAATATATTTGCACTTGGGTAGGAAAAAAACGGCACCATCACGACTGCAAATGAATATATGACAATAGTAGTGGCGTGAGCAAAGTATTAAAAAACATACTGTTTGTTAGCTTAAAAATCAACTATATTTAAAATGAATATAGAACAGAAGTTACACATTTTGCTTATTCCTATCTTATTTAAATAAACAATACATTTTGAGCAGCACCTTCACATATTTCCTCATCTTATTTCAAGCCGAAATATATTTTCGAAGAAACAATTTGATATTTGGTATAATATATTTGCTTATTTCCTTTGCTTATATCTTAATTCGAGAAATAATACATTTTGAGCAACATCGTCGCATATTTTCCCCATTTTGTTTCAAGCAACAAAATATTTACACTAGGGTTCTCAGATACAATGAATCTGATGATGTGATTTTCATTTTCAAAAATCAGGTACGTTTTCTCAAGCTCGTAGTTTTTGATGGGTAACATTATACTTAATGAATCTTGTATATTTGGAATCAACATAATAAGCTGATTCTTTTGATATTATCTGTTGATATCAAAATTCCCTTTTTAGAGTTTCGGTTACTATTGAGCTGCATCACTCCTTACTTACAGTTTGTTACCACGAACTGTTTTATTGTGAACATCTAGCTCACTGTGATGAAATAATTGTTGGATTCATTTGAATATCCTTTTAGGTGAAATTTACTTGAATTTTCGTCAGGAATTATATATCTTTAATATTTCCTTTTGGTACTCAGAAAATTACTTTATATAGCAGTTTTCTTTCAAATAAGCTATTGCACATGGTGTTTACTTGCCCCCGTGTACCAGACTGGGGAATTTAAAGTAATTAAGAATTGTCTCAGTTTAACTACTAAACCAAGAGACTCTGGAATAGGACAATAATTAACTAAAGGAATCAATTTCAAGCAAAACATCTTGTTTTCCAAGCTATATGGTATATAAACCCCTAGAATCAGCTTGGCCCTGAAATTAGACAGTATATCCTGATTCTTGACCAACCTGTCTCAGTTACCAAGGGTATATTTCTTTGGAAATTCTAGAGGGAGCGAGAAAACTAGACCTGGCTCGACCATACTTTCTATATGTAACTAAAAAGCCTTAGAGTCCCACAACTCGAACCGTTTCAAAATAGTGATAAGACCACTGGCCTAAGCATCGCCTAAGCTCTAATCAAATCTTGTGAGAGTAAGGAATAGCAAACTGTATACAATATTTCATAGGCAGCGCGCAAGCACTGCCTAAGTAAAGAACGATGTGGGCACAATGTGTTTTTTTTTTCTCCATACCCGGGCACTTCGTATCGAAGGAGTTGTCGTAGAAACTTCGAAAAGGGCTCATTCAATAGGAAATTGGAGTGGCTAGTGTCATTTTAATAGTCGAAAGTGATTGGAGGGCAACTAGCCCCCCCCCCCCGCCCATCATTCCCCCAAACACATCCAATCAAAATTTTGAGATAGCCATTTTGTTCAGCGTAGTTGATTTCCAGATAGAAAGTATGTTTTTGACGAGGACACTCCCCAACAACCCTCTGGGCAAGGGTTTTAAGTTATACCCTGAGGGCATATAAGAACGATGTTGGCGCAATGTACTATTTATTATTTTTTCCCTTTAGAGCAGGGCACTTCATATGGCAGGGGTCGTCGTAGAAACTTCAAAAGGGGCTCATTCGATTGAAAATTGAGAGTTCTAGTGCCTTTTTAATAGTCGAAAGAGAATGGAGGGCAACTAGCCCCCCCCACGCCCATAATTCCCCCAAACACATCAAATCAAAATTTTGAGATAGCCATTTTGTACAGCGTAGTTGCTTTCCAGATAGAAAATATGTTTTTGAGGAGGACACTCCCCCACAACCCTAAGGGTAAGGGTTGTAAGTTATGGCCTGGAGGCATATAAGGTTTTCATAGAAGGCGTTGTCGTAGAAACTTCAAAACAGACTCATTCGATTGGAAATTCGAAGGGCTAGTACCCTTTTTAATAGTCGAAATTGATTGGAGGGCAACTAGCCCCCCCACACCCATCATTCCCCCAAACAAATCCAATCAAAATTTTGAGAAACCCATTTTGTTCAGCGTAGTTGATTTCCAGATAGAAAATATGTTTTTGAGAAGGACACTCCCCCACAACCCTAAGGGAAAGGGTTTTAAGTTATGCCCTGGGGACATATAAGGTTTTTGTAGAAGGTGTTGTCGTAGAAACTTCAAAAAAGGCTCATTTGATTTGAAATTCAAAGGACTAGTGCCCTTTTTTATAGTCAAAAGTGATTGGAGGGCAACTAGCCCCCCCCCCATTTCCATCACTTCCCCAAACCCATCCAATCAAAATTTTGAGATAGCCATTTTGTTAAGCGTAGTTGATTTCCATATAGAAAATATGTTTTTGAGGAGGACACTCCCCCACAGCCCTCAGGGCAAGGGTTTTAAGTTATGCCCTGGGAATATATAAGGTTTTTAAAGAAGGTATTGTCGGAGAAACTTCTAAAAAAGCTCATTCGATTGGAAATTCAAAGGACTAGTGCCCTTTTTAATAGTTGAAAGTGACTGGAGGGCAACTAGCCCCCCACGCCCATCATTCCCCCAAACACAGCGAATAAATATTTTGAGATAGCTATTTTGTTCAGCGTAGTTGATTTCTAGATAGAAAATATGTTTTTGAGGAGGACACTACCCCACAGCCCTCAGGGCAAGGGTTTTATTTATGCCCTGGGAATATATAAGGTTTTTAAAGAAGGCATTGTCGTAGAAACTTCAAAAAAAGCTCATTTGATTGGAAATTCAAAGGACTAGTACCCTTTTTAATAGTCGAAAGTGACTGGTGGGTAACTAGCCCCCCCACGCCCAACATTCCCCCAAACACATCCAATCAAAATTTTGATATAGCCATTTTGTTCAGCGTAGTTGATTTCCAGATAGAAAATATATTTTTGAGGAGGACACTCCCCCACAGCCCTCAGGGCAAGGATTATAAGTTATGCCCTGGGGGCATATAAGGTTTTATTGAAATCTTTGTCGTAGAAACTTGAAAAAGGGCTCATTCGATTTGAAATTCAAAGGGAAAGTACCCTTTTCAATAGTCGAAAGTGATTTGAGGGCAACTAACCCCATTCTCACGCCCACCTTTTCCCCAAACACATCCAATCAAAATTTTTTGATAGCAATTTTATTCAATGTAGTTGAAAGTTTTAGAAATTAGGTCCTTAAGGATGACAACCCCCCCCCCCATAGCCCTCAGGGCAAGGGTTGCAAAATATGCCCAGGGGCACACAAAGTTTTTATTGAAAGCGCTGTCGTAGAAACTTCAAAAGGGCTCATTCAATTGGAAATTGAACGGGTAGTGCCTTTTTTAATAGTTGAAAGTGATTGGATAGTGACTAGCGCCCCTCTCACACCCACCATTTTCCAAAACATATCCAATCAAAATTTTGAGATATCCATTTTGTTCAACGTAGTTGAACGTTCTGGAAATTAGATCTTTTAGGATGATAACCCCCTCAGAGTCCTCAGTGCAAGGGTTGTAAGCTATACCCTGGTGGCATATAAGGTTTATATAGAAAGTTGTTTTATAAATCATAGGCAGCACGATCACGCTGCCTAAGTAAAGAACGGGGACACTCGAGAACGACACAAGAAACGGGGACAAAGTAAAGAGGAGGACACTCCCCCACAACCCTCAGGGCAAGGGTTTTAAATTATGTCCTGGGGGCATATAAGAACGATGTTGGCACAATGTATTATTTATTAATTTTTTCCTTTAGAGCAGGGCACTTCGTATCGAAGAAGTTGTCGTAG
>JAQQPU010023521.1:0-13229 GCA_029168905.1 Artemia sp. Kazakhstan ARC1039 | reverse complement strand
AAATATTTGTGTATGTTCAATAATAAATGATTATGAAATTATGGTGGTTTTCAGGGGGCATAGCCAATGAGCATGAGGAAGAGGGTGCTCTTTTTGCCCAACCTTAGCCAGTTATGAAAGCTGGTGTCTAAATAGGATAGATGAGGATATGTTAGGTTTCTGTATTACTTTGGTTTTCTGCCACTTGATCTTTAGTCCTACTTTCGAGGCTTCTCTTGAGAGCACCTGGAGAGCTTTGGTGACCTTTTCGATAGTGTCAGTGTGGCATTAAGGATTGTGGCAATTGTGGTAATAAAGATTGACCGCGTCAAATGTAACGTTGAGATTTAAAGCTGTATACCGATCGCGCCAACTGCGCTGTTGAGATTTGAAGCTGTGAACTTACACCTTATAAGTTTTCTGATAGCGCCACTTATAGCGCTAAAGATTGTGCCATCGAGGACTGCGCCACAGCAATGGGGAGTAAGGCAAATGGGTGAACGAGCCACTCTCAATCTTAGCGAGAAAATAAAATATGTAACTATATAAATGTAACCTCTTTTCCTTGAGTTATTTCGAAATCAGATTCCTTAGGGAACGCTACCGATGGAGACCTACGAACTAGTTACCTGCTGTGCGATTAGATACAGACATATAAATAAAACAAACACAAATAGAAAAGCAATAGTTTTATTGTGACTTACATTTTAAGTGTACAACAGTGCTTCACTTCAACTGACGACAAATAGAGGCAGAGATAATAATGACCAAATCTCTACAATGACTGCAAAATGATAATTCTGACAAATGAATGCCCAATAATAGTTCTGACAAACGAATGTCCAATAATAGTTCTGACAAACGAATGTTCTCATCATAATGCCTCCATCATAATAATAATAATAATAATGACTGAATGGCAATTGCCTGAATGCCTCGAAAAACACTTTTTTTCACTATATCAAACTATTCCTGATTCTGCGCCCTAAGAGCTATTTCACGATTGACCCAACTCTTGTGAAGGGCCCGCTATCTTGTAATTATGTTTGCAAACTCACTTCATTATGCTAACTGTCCATCCAATAATTTGTTTTAAATATTTTTGATGATTAAACATTCGTACTGCTCTTATAACTTAAACTTCCTGTGAATATTGTATCTAGTGATTTTTTTATTGTTAAACATCTTCGCGAAATTCAAAACCGTCTCCCGATTAGCTTCGATTTGGCTGACACTAAAATGCAGTTTTACTTTTGCTGATTAAGAACTTTTCTTTTGAAGTAGGATTTAAACTTAATTAGTGGAAGTTTAATTTATGTCGGAATTATCCTTAGAAGGAAAGAATTTTTTTTTGTATTTTAAATATATCACATATTACTCACGGTAAATCTGCAACTAGCGCTATGTCATCAGCGAAGTCAGTATCAGAGAGTTGCTGGTCTCCGAACTGATGGCGATTCGTTGTGCTGGTCATAACATGTTCTATGATGCAGCTGAAAAGCTCGGGAGCGGCCCGTAGTTCTGGGTTGGCCTGTAGTTCTCAGTATTATTTTTGGTGGAACTTTTGCGCCTTCTCAATCAACTGGTGCATAGTAAAAATTTACTCTGTCGTCGACCTGCCGAGCATAAGCCCAGCTTGCTGGACTCTTGTCTTTCTAAGCAAAAAGATGGAGCACCTGTCCAGGATTGAAATAGCAAAGAGTTTACCAGGAATGGAGAGAAGCGTGATCCCACGATAGTTGGAGCAGATTTTACAGCTGTGCTTGCGTTTCCAGAGCGGCAATATGATGCCAGCACGCCAGTCATTCGGTATGCTTTCCTTCGTCCATACAGCCGAGAAGATTAGCTGGAGCACCATAATCATTGCTGCACCCCTGTACTTGAGGAGTTCTGCAGAAATACCACAGACGCCAGGGGATCGATTGTTATTTAACTGTTTTACAGCATTAAGAATATCTGAGGTGGTAAACGGTTGCGATACGAGGTCGGAAGTAGCCTCAGGTGTGGCCATGGCTGCTTGAAGCAGATCTGGGTTTGGATGAACAACATGCCTCAGCATTCAGAAGCGTTGAGACTAGATTTCTTGTCGACAAAGGTCTTCCTATCTCTGTGCAGTAGGCTATTGCGCAGGCCGTTGAGTCGTCTGTACTAAGCAGGCCTTCCAGTGCAGCTCGATCACGGACAGAGTCTCCTGGAATATCCAAGGTTCATTCTTGTGTCTGCTGCGGCCAATCGTATTGCCAGCAAAATCGAGTATGTTATCTTTGAAAGACTTCCCTGCTACTTCAGGGTCGTCCAGAAATTGGAGGCAGCTAAGCCGGTTAGAGATATCGAGAGCATACTTCTGTTGCATCGCAGATGTAGCCAGGCTACTCAGATTGAACTTGGGAGGCCGTCTTTCTTGTTGTTGCGCTCTCAGAAGTAGCCTCAGCATGGCGACTACTATCCTATGGTTTGTGTTTCCAAGCTCAGCCGACCTATAAGTCTGGCAATTTGTTATTGATGAGCTCCAGTGACCCGAGATCATAATATAATCGACCATCTTCTCTGTGTGGCCATCGTCACTATACCAAGTGTATTTGTGCATATCTTGTTTCTGAAAGAGCGTGTTTGATATGACCAGATTATGCATATTGCAGAGCAGGAGGAGTCTTTTTCTGTTGTCATTCAGTAGATCTGGAGTCACAGGTCGAGAACATTTCTCTACATGCCTTCCCTGTCACTTACCGTCGCGTTATGGTCTCCCAGTAGAGTGACAATGTCGTGGGATGGGACTCTAGACAGGATCACTGAAAGCTTTGCGTAGAACTGATCCTTCACTTCTGCAGGACTTGGATTGGTGGGATCATAGCATACAATAATCCACTTGTGCTGGAGCTGAGCCATCAGTAGTCTATCTGAAATTTGTTATTATGAGAGAAGGCATCTCTTGGCTCTGGCGTTCAGCACGAGACCATATTGTCTTGCTTTTTGGATCACCAGACCAGATCAGGTGATATCCTCGGACTCTCTTTCGACAAGGCGGGTTTCCGTAAGCTCAACCCCGGTTACATTGAAGCGTTTAAGCTTAAAGGAAAGAATTGATTTAACTCCAGGAAAGTTTAATGTGAGTATGTTCCAGGTGGCGAGGTGTATTCCAACTTGGTCAAGAAGGTTCATTCAATGGTCTGAAATCGGTCCAGGGATATGCTGGGGTCGTGTAAGATAAATGAGGGGTAGGTCATAGAGCTATGACTTCTTCTCTGTCTGGCCGTCGTCACTATACCAAGTATATTTGTGTGTATCTTTTTCTGAAAGAGCGTGTTTGATATGACCAGATTAGTCTTTTTCTGTTGTCATTCAGTAGATCTGGAGTCACAGGCCGAGAACATTTCTCTACACGCCCTCCCTGTCATTTTTCGTCGCGTTAAGGTCTCCCAGGAGAGTGACTATGTCGTGAAATGGGACTCTAGACAGGATCACTGAGAGCTTTGCGTAGAACTGATCCTTCACTTCTGCAGAACTTGGATTGGTGGGAACATAGCATACAATAATCCACTTGTGCTGGAGCTGAGCCATCAGTAGTCTATCTGAAATTTGTTTATATAAGAGAAGGCATCTCTTGGCTCTGGCGTTCAGCACGAGGCCCACACCATATTGTCTTGCTTTTTGGATCACCAGACCAGATCAGGTGACATCCTCGGACTCTCTTCCGACAAGGCGGGTTTCCGTAAGCCCAACCCCAGTTACATTGAAGCGTTTAAGCTTGAAGGAAAGAATTGATTTAGCTCCAGGAAAGTTGAATGTGAGTACGTTCCAGGTGGCGAGGTGTATTCCAACTTGGTCAAGAAGGTTCATTCGATGGTCTGAAATCGGTCCAGGGACATGCTGGGGTCGTGGAAGATAAATGAGGGGTAGGTCATAGAGCTAGGACTTGTCTAGATATTGAGAGTCCCTGGGGCGGGCTCCACCCACCTTATCAGGTTGAGGTTGCCCATTAACATGGAGCGTTTAGTTAGGGGAAACCCCATATCCAGATGCACGTGGTCAACTGACTCAGCCACTTAATAACTGGTAAAGAAGTCTCCTGTTACTACTGTATGCTTTGAATAGTTGACTATTTGGATTATTGACATTGTAATAGCAAGCAAGGAGTCATCTCTACTTGGTGAATTGGGGCTGCAATAAACACATCCAAAAATCAAAACAGAAAACATACTTTGAGCTGCTTTAATCAGTTAAAAATTTTAGTTTGCTATTTTCTTTGGGGCACAAGAATCTTGAATAAGATTTATTCATAATGAATTAAGTATCCAATAAATACATGGAACTAACCCCATAATTACTGTGATTTTTCTTTTTCAGTGGAACACCAACCTGACGGGGGTATGAACTAACACAGGAAGGAGAAGTTGTTGTCAACTTTGAAAATAGGGTATGACAGACACAGGCACTATTGAACCTCCTTGCAAAAGAATTCCTGCATATGTACATGCCTTGATAGGAAAATACATACTGCAGAAGTGTTAAGAATCTATTAGTAGAAACTACTATTACTAAAAACTTACCATAGCGCCAATCCACCTGAGGCCAACACAGCTGAACACGCTCCTCCTCCCCTGCAATCTGTTTAAAGCTTCCCTCGTTACACACTTCCAAAAACTCTAAGTTCTTTATATCCTTTTTTATGACCTCTTTCCAACCCATTCGAGGACAACCCGCTTTTCATTTGGTCTTAGATGGTTTGCCAAAAAGGATGATCTTCAGCGATCTGTCATCTGCAGAACTTGCTCTAGCCATCTGAACATTTCTCTCTGTATAACCATTAGAAAGGAGGACTGAACCACATTTTTCATACAGCTAACTGTTTAAAATACGGTCTGTCAAATGGGTACTCAAAACTATCTGTAAGCAGTGGTTTTACTTTCGATAGTGAATAAAATGAAATGAAAGCTTTTTTTGTGAAAGAGATAAAACAAACTGTCTTTCTTTTTGCCAAGCAGAGCTTGGTCCCCTGGCACTAGATAAATGAAGCAATTTAGAATATTTTAACAATAAGAAAATAAAGTATTTAAGGATGTTGTATATGGTTTGAATCTACTTAATTTGGTGTCACTTCTGCAAATTCGCCTAATTCAATAATTGGCTTTCTTTTTGGTCTAAAATTGTTACTTTATTGTTATTTTGTTGACAACTCTGGAGTATAACCATTTTGGTGTACAAAATACCATGGTCTTAGGACTATAGACACAACTTCAAAATTTGCATCTTTACATTACAATCTGCTCTGTAGGCAGTTTAAGTAGATTTCTGAAGTTTATGCTATGGTTTATTAGTTCTTGGTTTTGAGTGGCACTAGAGTGTGTCTGCAATTTAAAATTTTATGTCACTAGCCAAAGGTAGACTTAGAGTGAAATCTTGGGGGGGGGCGTAATTTGACAAGGGTGCCAATAATTGACCAAATTGAAAAGCTTATTTATAAAAAGAATAAAGAAAAAAACACATGAGGGCGCCGGAAAAATACTGGTGGGGGGGGGCCATGTGGTCCCCCCGGACCTGCCCCTGTTACTAGCTATTGATACTGTGGCCGGTAACACCAGTGAATGGTCTTATAAGTCATTCTATTATTTTTGTCTGCTGTAATGATTTTAAGGTTGAGTAAGTATGACAGCACTAGACCCTTAAGGTCAAAACTAGCGGTGCTGATCTCCGTTTCGAGGTCTTTCAGCCAGAAAGTGCAATGGGGACTTGGGGCCAGCCTTTCTGTGCTTTTGATCTCCCTTTCTGCCTTCTGTTTCCCTCTCTGTTTTTTAGTATAGTTTAAATTATTTAGTAAAAGTTATTGATATTATGACTAGTGAAAACCACGGAGAGCCCAATAGAGTAGTCTGTTATTTTTGAAGGCCTACGTAATGATTTTTTGGCTGCTAAAACAATATTCTTATTTTTTTGGCTTGGGTTTATTGTTTTCAGTAAAGTGCTAGTTTTTATATTCCTTCAAACATGTGGCGATACAAAAATAGTTGAACGCAAGTTACATTTTCACAACAATTGCAGTAGAAATCATGTGCACCTCCCATCCTTGTGAAAATTTTTAGAAGAACTAAACATTTCTAATCTGTGTCCAAATAAGCCCCTTAAGAATTATCTACAACCTCTGGCTTGGCATAATCAACCTTTGGAAAAAAAAAGCAACAACAGTTTTACTATCCATGCCTTTCTTTGCTTTAAATGGTTATAATTTGACTCCTTTTTTCACTTAAATGTTTTTTTTTTATGAGGAACTTTAAACCTCCTGCAAGGGTTTATATCTCGAATTATCTTTGTCACCTAAAACTTCACCTCTTCGACAGTCTTTATTCATTAAGATTGAGCAACAAATGGAATAGTCTATTGGTAATTACTGATCTGTGTCCTTTGACATCCTGTTGACATTTCTCCTTTGAACTTGAACGACAATGTTTGTGTCTTGTTGTAATGTGCCCTTTTGGTTATATCTTTGGATGTTGTTTGTTTTTTGTTTTTTTTGGTGCTCTGTATTTTTCTTCTATTTTATAATCGGGTTTACAATTAATTGTCATTGTTATTATTTATTGCTCATATAAAAAATATTGTTTTCCTTGCTGGACACACAGCAGCAACATTTAAAGAAATTTAAACTAAATTTCTTGTGAATTATTATCTCAATTAATCAGTAGTTGTACCGAACGAATCGTGCTCAAATCCTCCTCAGGGCCATACTGTGGTGTTTCTTTTGATCCTGAAACTTTCCCCATAGTAGAGTGCAGACGGTTTGTCATCATTCTATTACGCTTTCTTGTTTTAGTTTTGTTTTAGTTTAAAGCTTTTTCCAATAGGCAATGATTAGAAGTCCTCAAAAAAAAGTCCCCCCTGATCCTACCCCAAATACCAGTGAAACTGATACCCATATTGGCTGGTCAAGCTCACTATCACAAAGTTCACATGATAGCTCCAATACTGAGAATAGGACAATGCTCAGTGTAGGGGCTAATGTCACTATAAATGATGATGATGGGTTTCAAGAGCTCCTTTCTAGAAGCTCTAAAAAAGGAAAAAATATCCCCAATCAAAAGCATTTCCCCTCTCCCTGCCCAAGATCCTCCCTCCCAAAACTTAGGAATTTACCTTAAAATTTCTCCTGTTACCCCCTTTGAAATAAAAAAGATTACTGCAATAAGAGTTGCAATTTTTATACTGATAAAATCAATGTTCTCTATTAATATTCACCGTGATGGATCTCTGCTAATAGCTGTCCAAGATCAAAAATCAGCAGTCACAATAATTAATCTAAAATCCCTTCTGAATACGCCAATTAATGCATCTAAATGGAACCCAAAAGAATCCCCAACAAAAATAGGAGTTTATAATGTTGCCCCAGAAATACCCATTCAGGAGTTAAGAGAAGGGCTCTCAGATAGGGCTGGCAACGCAATCCCAGTTGAGGGTTTTACCCAACTTGGTAAACCTAACTCTAATGGCCTAAAAACAAGTAGATCCTTCTTATTTACACTGAAGGAAAAGATTAATATCCCCGAAAAGTTATTCCTATTTGCGCAAATGAAACCGCACAAGGAATACAAACCAAAGCTTATCCAGTGTCAGAAGTGTCTCAAACTGGGACACACAACAAACAAATGCAAGGAAATTCTCCTAGAGTGTAGTTATTCTAAAGCATTCCATCCTAAAGAGTTGACAACTTGCAACAACACTCAGTCTACATGTATCAATTGCAAAGGCCCACATGAATCTACCAATAAATCACTATGCCCTGCATATAAGAAAAGAGCACTAACACTCAAAAAAGCAACAGAGAAGGCCATTCCATACCCCTTTGCAGCAATGGAAGCAAATGCTGCCCAAAAATACCACATAATGCCCGTAATGAAACCAACCAAAACCCCCAAGTCAAACGCCCCCAATGCATCAAGTACCCCGTATAAAACACCATCCTCTAAGCCCCCTAGCTCACATCCCTATCAGAAGGAATCACCAAGTCAAGAAACCTCCTTGCCCGGTGAGATGAGGTCAGCCTGGCCCCCCCTCTCAAGAAGAAACAAACCAGAAACACTACCAGGAATTAATTCCTTAACTGACAACAGGATGCACAACCAAACATGCAATCCCCAAATATATGCTTATTCATTCTAAACTGTAATGCAGTTCAGGCCATGAACATACATCAACTACAGAAAACAAAAATCATTGCAGAATTGGCAAAAATCTACATCCCTGATGATATGCTCATTCAAGCAAAAAAAGATCTTGCTTTACTTTTAACAAAGAGGAACATTGATACACAGTCATATGAAAAATAAATCAACAACACAACACATATCAATACTCCAGTGGAACGTAAGATCACTCACAGAAAATAAGCTAAATGAACTAATATCTTTTATGAATAATAATTCCATCAATACTGCTTGCTTCCAGGAAACTCATTTAACCCCAAATCAACAAATTAAGTCTCTGGGATATACTATCCTGAGAAAGGATATATCATCAGAGAGAAAAGGAGGTGGACTAGCTTTAATAGTTAAAAATAATATAAAAATCTGTGGCATCAACTTTCCAGATTTTGCAAATGATGTTGATGCAATTGGTATCAGTGTTTGGCTTAATAATACAAAAACCTACATAATAAGCTTTTATAACCCTAATGGCCAAACTACAGATGCCATGGATTTCTTTAATTATATAAGTAATTCTAATATGTTAAAAAATATCATTATTTGCGGAGATTTCAATGCCCACAGCCTTTTGTGGGGGAATAAACCAGAAAATAAAGCTGGTAAATTGATTGCGCATATGACTTCAAATAATATTGAATTAACTGTTGCTACCCCTCTAAACCTGAATACATATTTCAACCCCAAAAGTGGCAGATTCTCTACAATTGACCTACAAATTGTGTCTTTAAATATTTTGAATAAAATTTTTATAAATAAAATTGATAGTCTATGTACTGACCACTTTGCTATAGTTTGCTCCCTACCTAAATGAACCTGCTGAAACCCGATCACACACCTCAAAATATATCAACACTAAAGCAAATTGGTCTATGTTCCAAAATAAGCTAAATGATGAAATTACAAGTTTCACCCAAAATTCATGCACTTCAAACACAACAGTTGACACACATGCTGAAGTCTTGGCATCTTTATTAATAAATACAGCTAATCATGCTATCCCCAGGACAACACCCAAAAAAACCTTCCCTAAACACATTCCTAAAGCATGGTGGACAAATGAGTGCCAAAATAAATGGAGAATAAAAAAGGCAGCTAGGAGAGCATTCATAAAAAAACCATCACCTACTACAATTTAAAAAATTTACAAGCAGAATCTAATCTAAAAAGGACTATAATAGATGCTAAATATAAATACTTGAATAATTTTCCTTAAATCTCTCCAGAGAGACACATGAGCCAAGTATACATAAAGTCATAAGCCACATCTGTGGGAAAAAGACTCCCCCCAACCCACTCCTGTATGAGCTTATGCATAATAATACCCATTATGACAATGATAATGAAAAAGCTAAGCTATTTGCAACTCTATTTGTTAATAAGCTAACACCAAATAATCGAAGCAAAATATCCCCACTTCCTATGAACCCATGTTACCAACCACGCCCAGGATCCGAGTATATAACTAGTCCATTTTCAATCCAGGAAATGAATAATGCAATACACCATATTAGGACCAAAACTAGCAGCAGCTACGACAATATACACCCTACATGGATAAAGAATCTCACCCCTTCATACAAACAGGAACTGCTGAACTGTTATAATCACGCTTGGGCATCTTCTATGTTCCCCAATATATAGAAATGTTCGTCCCTCCTACCAATCCTAAAGAAAAATAAACCCAAAGATAACCCTGAGTCCTATAGGCCCATAATGATTACTCTTGTGATGGGGAAAATAATGGAGAAAATGATCTATTAGAGACTCCTCTGGTTTGTTGAAATAAAAATATGATCCCTCACAATCAAACTGGATTCAGGAAACACCACTCCTCAACAGATGTTTTCATTTTGCTAGCAAATGCAATAAATGAATCATTCTCAAAAAATAATGTCCTAGTTGCAGCTTTCCTAGATTTTGAAGGGGCATATGACAATGTGAACCACCAAACCCTTTTAAACAAACTTGCAAACCTTGGACTACCCCCCAAGCTAGTATCTCTTATAAAATCTTTCATAGAAGTGCGAAGTTTCATTGTTTGTGTTGGTTCAGCCTCTTCACCCCAAAAGACAATAACCAAAGGCCTACCTCAGGGAGCAGTCCTCAGTTGCCTTCTTCTCGCCCTATATCTCTAGGACATGAACCTCCCAAACAAGAATCTACAATATGCTGTTATTATGCTGTCAATATGCAAGCATGGTCTCATGCTTGACCAAAAACTTAATTTCCACCTCCACATCACAAACACAATAAAAAATGCTATAGAAAAACAAATATACTAAAAAGACTTCTTTCCAAACCCTGGGGCTGTAAGGAGAAAACCTTACTCCAGTTTTACGAATAACATATAAGACCCCATATTGACTATGGGCTCATCGTCTATGGTGCATGTGCAAAGACCCAGATGAAAAAAATTGAAACAACACAAAATGATATAATACGTCTGATATTTGGTCTTAGGAAACCCACAAGCACCAAGTTTCTGCTTATGGAGAGTGGATTAACAACAATAAGGGAGAGACGTAGTTTTCTCTTGACAAAACATCTTACAAAAATTGAATCAAATAGCTCACACACCCTACATAATTGGTTAAGAAATCCAGCCATGTATAGAGGCATTGCAGATGAGAATGCCAATATTCAGAAGAAGTTCCCTGTACCAGCAAAGTCTATTGCACCCACTTTCCCCTAATCCCCTCCATGGAATTGGTCAATTCCCATAATAAATACTGGTTTCTCAAAGTGGAATAAAGATCTAACCCCCATTACTTTTGTAAAGAACAAATTTGCTGAACTTATAACAATTACTTATAAAAATCACTTCCAAATATTTGTGGATGGGTCAAAAATGAATGAGAAGGTAGCAAGTGGTGTATTCCCTCCTCACCTGAAAATTGCAATGGGCCAGAGATTATATAATAATGTATCTATAATGTCTGCTGAGTTAAATGCAATAATCATGGTATTAGAACACCTTAAGGAAAACCAACGTTTGATTGCAAATTCAAATAATATTACAGTATATTCCGACTCTTTATCAAGCCTTGAGTTGCTGGCCTCAGCTCCTCAGTATAAGTTGGATATTGACACTTATCATTGTCTCAGTATTATAGATAAACTTGCTTCAAGTCGCATAAGAACTTATTTTCAGTATATTCATAGCCACTCTGGCATAAGTGGTAATCATCAGGTTGATGAAATAGCAAAAAATGCTATAAATATTTACCAGCCAAGTGGGAGACCAATCCCGATTAGAGTTATTTACCGATGGAGGCTATCAGATATTAATTTTAATAATTATAATCCTATCCTTTCCCCCTTTCCCAATAAGTATTTTTATAAAATTTACCATAGAATTCGTTCTGGAACAAATGGACTAAATTTTCTTGCATTCTCGTATAAGTTTTCTAATTCAAGTGGTTCAATCCCCCTGTCCCCTCTTTGCAGGCATTGTAATATGAATAATGAAACAATTGACCATTGCCTATTTGAACATACCTTGCTTTGTAGTGTTAAAATGCTTCAAACACCACAAAATCTCACTATCAGCCAAGAGCCTAGCCGACTATACCTGCACCCAGAGAATAGAAACCGACATCTACCGTCTCATAATTGAACTCCTAGAGTCAAAAGATCTACTGAAAGATATCTGAAAATATCCAATAAATATGAGGCAATCAAGCCAGTAGCCCTGTAGCCCACAGAGCAAAGCAAATGGAAAAGGGCTAAATAGTACTACTAAAAAGCCCGCCTGCTGTTAAATAGAAGAAGAAGGGACAAGGTAAATATAAATCCAAATATCAACACCTAATTAAAGAAAGCAGATTCTTAAAAAAAATATGTGAAAGAAACAAACATTTTGTAACTATAAGATATATAATTTATTATGGGAAATTTTCTATATCAGCCAAAAATATCTGGTGTTTTTCTTTCTAAATTGTCCTAGTTTTTTTACCTCTTGGTCAATTGATCAAATTTCTTCACCAATTTTTCCCAATTATGAAAATGGCCCAATTTTTGATCGAAAAAAATAGGCCAATCAAAAACGACCCTATTTTACTTTCTAAATTGACCCAATCCTGTTATTTTTTTGTACATTCTCTTGCACTCAAGGGGGTTTGTGTCCTCCTAGAGAGCTTTAATTTCTAAATTTTTCAAACGGTACAGGGTTGCGACATCTCAGCAGCAATATTGAGATGAAAGATAAAATTCTCTAAAACGAATAACAGTTTTTGAGAAACAAACCTAGAGTATTGAAATATATATTAAAAACACCCAATAAACAAAAAAAGGAGCACAGAATTTGTATTTATTACGTATTACAGAAGAAAATCGTTTAGTTTTGACCAATAAAACTTGCAAAATAGCTAGGCTAAAGTACAATACTAATCAAGATACCTTGGAGATGTATATCTTTTGGATTAAAACACCCCAATAAACAAAAAAAGGAGCACAGAATTTGTATTTATTATGTATTACAGAAGAAAATCGTTTAGTTTTGACCAATAAAACTTGCAAAATAGCTAGTCTAAAGTAAAATACTAATGGAGATACCTTGGAGATGTATATCTTTTGGATTAATGGGGGATGTTGCTACCATATGATAAGAAAAATAATGGAGACCAGATTCTCGTTAGTTTTCACTATTTATTTCATTCAAAAATTGCCTTGGATTTCTCTTTTCTTAAATTTATAAATCTATGGTTCTAACTCAGTATCAAATATCTTCTCCCTATTTAAGTCTGTGACATTGTTTCTTTGCTAATATCCACTATAGCTTTTTTGTTGAAAGAAAGGCAAGAAGCTAACAAGAGTACTGCTTTCCTATATTTCAGCCCTTCTTTTTCTTATATAATTTGCCAAATTTTACGGGTTATTAACTAATTCATTTAAAAGAGTAAATTAATTTCAATGTGAAATTCTTCCCGACAAAAAATTGTCTTATATTGTTGTAATTCTTAATAAGGAGATTAATGATTGGTTGCGGGAAACGAACTCAATGTGGATTTGTAAACGTCTGAACTCTTAAACGCTGGAAAAAGCTGCAAAAGTCGTGAG
>JAQQPU010023520.1:0-13230 GCA_029168905.1 Artemia sp. Kazakhstan ARC1039 | reverse complement strand
GAATTTTAGACAATTGCTGAAAATTACGGAACTCTAAATTTATATAAAAATCGAAAACATGAAAATTATGTAATGTAAATGTATATTTCAAAGAAATAATAGCCTTCTTAATAATTTAATATACTTTTACTTTCAGAACTCTGTAATGAAGCCCGAAGGAGGATTGTACTATCCTCAAAATCCTGATGATATAGTCAGGGATGATAGATGCTATTGGTGTAAACAGCGGAACTGGTTTTTGATATGGCGAGATATACGAAGATACGAATCTACATATAATCGTAGAACGTGTAATAAAATATACTTTGCTTTGCGGCTATCATCACGATAGATTAGATATTTTTGTATAAATTAAATAAAATCAATAAGTTCTTGCATTTGAACCTTTGAGTATTGAGAATATTAGAAAGGTCATAGAATTCAATATGAAATCTCAAAGTAACGTTTTATACTCTCCACCCCCGCGCATGTAACGTTAAAAATGAATAAAATTCAGCTTTATTAGAAAAATATATAAAAATTAGCCTTAAAAACATGCAAAAATGTCTGAACTTCTATTCGTTTTGAAATAACTCCATGATACCTGGCTCCACCTCCAAAAGTCTGAAACTGAGACATTTCGGTGAAGAAATAAATATCTAAAGCTGAAATATGTCTGTTTCTGCTCAGAAACTCTCTCAGTGGGAGGATAAATGATGAACGAAGCACTGATTCTCCTAGATATCTCTCCTTCATGATTTTAATAATAATTCTTTTGGGATTTGTCGCTGAAAAATATCAATTTTTGTTATTTTCAGTGAAAAAATAGAGCCTTCTAGATTCTGAGTAACTCATTCCCCCCTATTTTCCGAGGGGTGTTGGCGCACTGACGGCATTGTGACACTTTGTTGATGGTTAATCGGAGTTCTCGTTGACGGTTTTCGGTTGATGTAAAATCATTTTCATTAATACCACTTAATTTTCAGGGTTGTCCCCCCCCCCTTTTTTCAGAAATTATACATTAAATTACGTTCAGCCTTTTACCAAGAGCATTAAATCTCATACAGGCTTTTACCAAGGACATTAAATCTTGTACAGACTTTTACCAAGGACATTAAATCTCGCCCCGTATGTAAAAAAAACATATCCGGCTAATTAATGAATTTTAGACATGAAAATTATGGATATATTAAAAAATATTAAGTAATCCTGTTTATTACGTTTATAAGAAACCCCGAGTATATACAAGAAGGTCAAACCATTCCAGTGAGCTTATTTAATCATAGTGCTCAAGATGGAGATAATGTATTGTTCGAGTGGGAGCTCTCCGGAAGCGATGAGGTTCTTCTTTGTGATGCTAGTGTCGATTCTACAGATTTTATTATGGAAGTTCATTACATGGGTCTTGGGCGGCCCTTTTGGGTTGGGATCGGGGACCTCGAAACACTGTTCAAATGGAACTTGTATATTATAACGATCACAGAGTTTCACCCGTGTGTTCCCTGACATACTGAATCTGAAAGTGTGATTTTAGAGAAATTCTTTAGCCTTTTAGAGTTAACTTATAATTTAGGGTTCTCTAACGTGCTGAACCTGAAAGTGTGTTCCCAGACATGCTGAATTTGAAAATATAATTTTCATGGCGATGAACTGTTCTGAAGAATAAAAACGGCTGAGGCTTAAGATATTTATTGCTTAAACATATTTAAAAAAACATTTGAAAACCCAGATGTGAAACTTTCCGTAAAATCTGAACTAATAAAGGTTTTTGACCGTAAACTCTAGCTTTCGGATCATAGTGTTCTCAATCTTTTTAGGATGTATGGACTGAGTGGGAGCTCACAGTTAAGGAGGAGGAGCTTCTTCTTTGTACTAGTACAGCAATTGATGCTACTGACGATGTGCCAGAAGTACGTTATACGGAGGAAGAATGTCTGTAATATACGTAAGAGGATCTAGTGAGGAGAGGGCCTTCGGGCAGAATGTGTATTGAAGATGACGAGCGATTGGCACTAGGTTTATCATCAATTAGAGTACATGAAGATTTATTTGAGGAGATGCCCCCTTTGATCGATATATCAATAAATGATAAGGAGATTGAATGTATACCACCCCCTCTGGTAGATATAATAGTAGTGGAGGATAATGATGGTAATGTTGAGATAACTGAACCAGACATTGTATATTTAAAAACAGTTGTAAGTATTGATATTTCAAATGAGTAAATGATTAGAAGAATGATTTATTTTTTATCTTTGATAGAAAACTTGACTGTGGACTGATAGTACTCTATTGGGATGATCTAATCAAACTGAACTATTCATATACAGAAGTCTCTGCTGGTATCTTTATTCTATATATATCTAGTAGGAGAAAATAGATATAGTATAAACAAATTTATTGCATCATTAAAATATAAAACTCATTATGCATAACAATACAACAATGTCTTTAAATCTTCACTTTAGATTTCTTCTTCGATCTAGAGGCAACTGTCGTGAACCACTAATGTCGGTAAATCATTTGGATTCACTGTATATTGATCTTGATTGACTGCAAAGTCAGGGTCACATTTTCTACAGTATAGTGTAACTTCAGTCTTGTCATATCTCTTTGTATAGTCAATGATACTATTTGAATTCATATTATGAAAATCAAGAGTTTCAAACTGACTATTTTAAGCAATATCACATACAGTATTTTCAAATGGTGAATCACATTCGGTAACTTTCAAATAAAAATCACTTGTTTTATAGTCATAATAGGCAGTGCCGTCACAACGATGACGTAGAAACCAAATTGTCTTGTTACCCGAACAGTTGAATCGTAGACCAGATTCTTACTTCCAGAATAATTTAAATCCACGACGATACCAATCTCGTAGAAATAAACTAAAATCACGTTTGGGATTCTTTCCAATTTGAGGGGTAAGTATTCTCCCACTGATCACATTTGTCATAGTGACAATTGGAGCACAGATGTCCTTTAAGGTGAGAGTCACAAATCTCTTCAAGACATGAATTAATCCTTTAATTTGTACTGCATAGCCTCTATATAATTTACAAGGATTACATAATTCACACTTTTCACTATATTCATCAATAATTGTACATTTCTCACATTGAGTCCAACTGCCAAGAGTGTATATGCATAGTGGTAATGTATAGAACATTATTTTTCGGTTTCCGATGTCAACTCTCTCTCACAGCTAAAACGAAACTGTTCGTCCCTGCTGACGGATAAATTCAGGGTGGAGGAATGGGAGAGGAGTAACTCTGTGACGTCACATCTTTCGAATGGTGGGGGGAGCCATCTACATTGAATCTAAGGCAATGTTTTCAAAAGTGTATCCACGATATGATTCTGCTTTGTTCAAATTAATATATCAATAAATTGAGTATAAGCATTTGAGTCACATCGGCAAAGCTTCATACAATAGTCCAATAGGAGAGAATCAGTTTTCATTATATTGTCAAGTGTTTCCCGAGAGAATATCCTGCGTTGAAGAGATTACCCAAGAAAATCATCATCCAAAATCAAATGTTTTTCCATAAACACCAGATTTGATCTAATTCTATCTTTCTCAAATTTATTCATTTTTCAATCCTATCACTCTGACTGCTGATTCTAGACTGACCCTGATTCGTTATCCTAACATTCTAACAACCAAAAGAAAGGGAACATTTTCGACTTCAAAACAATTTTATTGGATAATTACAACAATAATACTAAGCATATACAATTAGTGATACTGTTTATTGTCTTCGATATGTTTCACTAATGCACTTAAAGTACATTGAAGTCTATTCACATGTCTTATATCAGCTTTTGCAGCGAAATATAATTGATCCTCCGTCTTAAATTTGCTCAAGGATATCACCTATCTTGCATATACTTCATCCCATTCCAGACAAAGCCGTGATCCTCTCGTGATTTCCACCGCAATGTTTGGTGCTCTTGTATTATTGCTACCAACTCTACTATCAACTTCTAATAGGGTAAACATTCCACTCATCATCAGCACAAATATAACCAAATGAGTAGGGTCAAACTCTTCTCACTCCCTTGAATTCTATTCACAGACTAATAAAAACTATAGCAAAAAGCCTTTCCTTATATTCCCTGCAATCCTCTCCCGCTAATATTTCCGACTCCCTGATTGGCTTAGAAGGAGATGTAACCAGCCCTCTGATTGGCTTAGAATGAGATGTAACCGACTCTCTGATTGGCTTAGAAGGAGGCATGTACTTCCTGTTTCCCATTTCTGGATCAAAACATTCTCCCCACCGATTATATAAATCAAGTTCTCGGAAATTCTCTCCCCTAGATCAATACATTCCACACTGATTATGTAAATCACCCCTCGTGTCATTACACTTGGCCAAACAACAACAACAACAAATCAATCGACCTTGACCTCATTAGACTAGATCGATAATCCTTGAATAATTTATGTCCCGTCAGCGTTGGACTAAATTGTAGATGGCAGCAAATGTGTTCTCCCTGGGGATTCTATTCCCATATATGGTGCCCCGTCGGCATTAAACTAAATTGTAGATGGCAGCACCTGCGTTCTCACGGGAGTACTAGAGTCATCCCTACTAGTGTCAACAATTATTTTCAAAAATGGTTTTTGAATGAATTGGAGGGTCTTCTTAACCTTTATGACTTTCAGACCATTGTTTCACATCCTTTTCAACGCCAAATGGTGTATAAATATTTTTTGGCAGGATATCGGGAATGAGTTTTGTTTTGAGGGTGCTCAATGCATTCCTTCTTCCTCCACCAAAGATCTATTGCAAGTACTCAAAGAGTCCCTAAGCAGAGGCATATTAATTCATGAAAAAACAAGATCATTTACCAAATCCCGAAGCTCCACTGAAATCTTCCTATCAATTTAAAAAAAAACGTCCCACCGGCCCACTCTCCTCAGCACTGGCAATGTTGGGCAAATTGGAGGCAAAAGGGTCATTGAGTAACTTATACTCACCGCAAGGTAGAGCATAGTAAGACATAGCCGAGGGACATAGGGAATTCATATCAAGGAAAACTGTATCCTTCTTTTCCCCCGTCTTCTCTCCAGTTGGATCATTTTCCAAGATATGATCTCCATGACGAACCTACCCACCCGTCACTGGCTTCACAACACACAAGGATTGAGCAGTGTCGGTGATGAGTCCAATTTTTTTCAACTGATTTATAAGAAGAGGTTTATTGCCATATAATGACTGGAAAAATAATACCCTAGATCAGTACCAAGTTGCTCATAAATTTTGTCTCTATATATAGACCAAATATCCAACAGAGTGAGCACATCACTTGACATATACTTGATCAATGATATGCATGAGCATTCATTTGTAGAGAGATCAATGAGGCGAGGGTATGTTTTCCACGGAGATTGTTTCCTTAAAATGAACCTGACTGGACAAGACACCTGGATAATATCGGATGCAGTTTTTTTAGATATGAACTCCCTTTATCCATCAGCAATGGCTCACTACTCTTTACCATGTTATAATTACAAATGGCTTAACAATCAACGTGCTTCAAATTTCCCCATTATTGCCCGCATTGAGGATAATGGAATGCAAGGATGTTTTTTTAAATCGATGGTGAAACACCGATGGAGCATCTTGACTCGGTGAAGGATTTTGTTTCCTCATGCATAAACAGAACGGTGACTAGGGATTCTTTGAGTTCATACGATGTTTTTGGTAGAAAATAGGGGTGTGCACTGGACACCTTCAAAACAAAATTTATAGCCAACCTACGTCCAAAAGAGAATATCGTTGTACATCATGTTCTTTTGTGGTAGTTGGTAGCAATGGTTTCAAGGTCACAAAATTATATGGATCCCTCCAATATGACCAAATACCCTATTTGAAAACGTTTATTGACACTTTTGTCATTAAACGTTACTAAGCGAAAACAAAGGTAGAAAAGGTAATTTTTAAGCTAATTTTGAACTCAGCCTTCGTTGAAATTTGCGAGACTGTACGCAATCAAAGTCGTTGTGACTGACCTAAAAGTACTTACTTGAATCGTTGCCGATCTGGGATGCCAAAAAGACCCTGTTGGTGGCTTTTGGACACTTTTCACCCTTAGGGACAACAGGATACTATTGGGTCAAAAAAGACAGCTTTTTGAAAAAAAGGACACTTTTTGGACATTTTTTTAAATCAAAAACCAAATGTCTTTCTTTTTTCTTTATTTTAAAAATACGACTGCTTTTGATTTTTACTTTACTTTTAAGCTTCGGTAACGGCTTGGGAATGTTTCTTGGATGTTTTTGCGCCCTGTGTGAACACCATTTATCAACCGAATAGGAATAGGACCTAAAGTCTTAACCACTGTGGTGTGCTAAAACTATCGACTTTTTCTTCTCTATTACGGTTGGAGTTTGTCATCAAGTCGGTCAACTTCAAGGACCCACCTACTGCTTGTGGCAAAGTCACCAAGGCCACTGAGAAGGCTGGAAAGAAGAAGTGAAGGGTCTTTTCCTACTGGCGCGTTCCGCGTAAATCCCTGTGGCGTGTAGCCGTGAACATATGGCTATTATTACACTACTGTCATAGAAAGAAAGGAGTTTCGCAGAAAACCTGTGTTGCGGCTTAATTTTATTTATAGCCGCTAGCAAATGTTTCTGTTTTATATTCTATACTTTTAAACGTGATTTTTTGGCAAACACTGGTCGCCAGTTTCTATTGGTTATAACTCGAGTGAATTTATTTCAATCGGCCTTCTCTTCTCACTTTTTTTGTTCTCGAAAACCGTCATTTTTGCTCAGGGCTACTTCTAAATGTTCAGAAAATGGCAAGATAGAGGAGTTGTTAAACGATTTTAACCACTTGACCAACCAGTTGGCTGAGTGGTTAAGGTGATCGACGTCTTTTGTTTAACTTTAAAACCATGTAGGTCAAAATAGACATTTCGTTGCTACAGCTGTTCGGACCTTGTTGCACCCAAAGATCCTTAATAGCTACCGAAGATCAACGACACGCGTTTTTTCGTATAGCTTATGAAAATGCCAAAGTGAAAATGAATCTCTATGATTGGCTGTTTACTTTTCGACTAAGACAGGTGACGGTATCGATAATCGATATAAAATTTCCCTTTGTTGACATTCTCATGATGATTTTTTTCTGCTATCTCTTCAAATTGAACTAGCACTAAACTTAATTTGTTGGTAGCGTTAATGTCAAAGCTGGAAATACCTTCAGATGTCATGCAGGTAACAGACCGCTAGGTAGCAGAATAAAGAAGGACGAAATTCACAGGTTATTTGGCACTTTTTCCACAGGTTTTGAAAATTTATAGTGGCAACCCTGCATATTGGCTAGTTTTCTAGAGGGACTCTAAAAGTGTCCTTTTTTGCCTGATTTGGACACTTTTGTTCCTAAAAGTTTTTGCAACCCTGTTGCCGATCCAAACTTCATATCATTCACCATCATAGACTCCAATGTGGTCCTCTTCAATAGAAAAATAGCGTTATTTTAAATAAAATTATAGCAGGTGGCAGTGCAATAGTAGAAATTTTAAAAAATTCAATTTGTCATTATTTTGCGATGTGTTTAGGCGCAGATGGCCTGGCGATGGAGAAGTTAAAGTATATTATGGGGATACCGATTCACTTTTGCTAAAAGTTAAAACCACGAATGTATTAGGAGATTTGGAAAAAATGTGTACATTAGCTCTTGAATGGACTTTACCAATTAGGACAGGTCCATTTACCCGGAACTAGGGAAGCGCCAGGCCCCAAATCAATTATTAATGCCAAATTCAGAGAAAGGGATTGACTTGATTTCTGATGGTGTGCTTGCATGTCCGTATGTCTTCTGTGTGCAAACACAAAATGATGTAATCAAAAAAGTCTGCAAGGGGGTGCTTAGATACTATGTGAATATGATTTTCGATATGAGTGTTTATAAGAAGTATTTGGAAAGCCGTTTAATTCCAAGAGTAAAAATCAGGGTGATTCGCTCTTTAAACTTAAAAAAAACTACACAGTTTTAGTGGATAAAATACCTATGTTCCCTTATGGCTGGTGGAGGGGGGGATTACTATTTTTGATATGTGTTTTTGCCGCGTCTTTTTATTGTATGAAAATGTACCATTGTAGTAGATTTAATTTGTAATAGTGCTTTTTTTCATATATAAACATGTAGTATTTTTCTGTAGTGTCGTTTATTTGTAAATAAAAAACTTGCATTTTTCTTCAAAAATGTAGTGTTTTCGAATCCTACTAGGAAAATTATTATTCATTCAAGGGACCGATTTATTCTACAGTCAGTTGTATGTTGACATTACAAAGGAATATCTATCAGTTTAAAACTCCATTTTGATCCTTTCTTTTTGGACCACCATTGTCTGGCAAAACGACACTTTTAACAAAAATAATTCAAAATCGTGAGAAAATGTTTTTTGAAAATTCCAAAAAAATTACCATTGCTACAGTGTTTGGCAAGAAATCTATGACAGAATAAAAAATATTTCCCCAGACACACAATTCAAACCGAGACTTGACATTTTCAATAGCATTGAACCAAACTCTTGGTTCATTATTGATGATTTAGCTGAATCCATTGAAGAATGGTCGCAGGAGATTATACAATTGTTCACTGTCCATTCTCATCATCAACGGATTTCCGTAACCCTAGTTCTACACAACCTCTTTAATCAGAGCATGTGTATGAGAAGACTTGCTTAGAATTGCGCCTACTATATCATCTACAGGGTTATTCGGGATTCCAGTTCCCTCATAACTTTAAACAGGCAAGTATATCCCAGTAAAATGAAATTTCTACGCTCGGCCTACAATCAGGCTACCAATAAACCCTATGTTTATATTTTAATGGACTTGAATCAAAACACACCCGAGGATTTACGTGTAGTCACCGATCTTTTTGACAATGAAATTACTATATTTCTGCCGGCGAACAGTAAAAAAGGTCGTTAGTTGTAATCATGAAACTGACAAAACTTCCTCAACAACGTCAATTATTCACCGTCCGGGGTAACTCAAAACCATGAGTTAGGAAGGCCATACTCAAACATGGTGTCGATAGAGAATTCATTAATCTCATATCAGAACTTTGTTTACATTTAACTGAAGGTAATGTTGAGCTGCAAGAAGGTGTTAAGAAGCATAAATCACCCCCTTGTACTTGCCGTAGAAGCAAGGAAAAATAGAAGAAAGGATTTTAAAAGAAAACGACTTTTTCAAGCGGGTGGTAACTTCTTTACACATTTACTGCCAATCACTACAGGACTTGTAGACAGTTTTCTCTAGATGACTGAAGCTATAAATTGACTCCAATTGAACTCGCCCTTTTGCCAAATGAGCATTTGGAAGACAATCTCAATAAATTCATTAACAATGAAACAATCGCAAACGAAGGAAAATTATTTTTGCTTCAAAATCCCATTCGCCGAGTCAAAAACCATAATCCCTATCATGAGAGACCACTCAATGTAAATGTCATTGATAATAAAAAGGAAATGACTCCACCACCATCAGCACCAACAACAACATTAATTGAAGAAGAAAAACATTTTTCCAAAGTAATGACAAGTGTTGCAGATATAATACCAAATTCCTATCTCAAGCAGTCCAAAAGACTCTTGACTTTTTCACTGAAAGTGAACATGTTCAAATTGTGCTAATGGATATCAAGTTTTAATTCACGGCAAGATCTACATTCTACTTGATTTATTTTAAGACTTGGTCACAAATCGTAAAAGAATTGTATCATTTGACAGTCATTTGCATAATTATTTTGACTCATCATACTTCCCAAAAAGTCTTATTGGCAATAAACATGCTTTAAAACGATTAAAGGAATTTAGTCAAATATCAAAAGATGATTTTAAATCTTTTTGGAAAATACTAGCACGCCAAGTGGCAATCATTTGACAAGAGTGATGGGTCGTCTCATGCAAAGACGTGTTAATAATCGCTGCATTTCCCTCACCATGACCTGTTAGCAAGCAAATGCACTGTGGACCCCTCACTACGTGTTTACGTTCAAAATAGTTGAAGAAAAGAAAAATTTTTAGGGGAATATTGGTGAAGTGGGTAGTAAAAGTTCACCCGCCACACTTGCTCAAGTCGCTGGAATTTAAAAGAAGCTGGTGGCAGAGTATCTACAGAATAAATCAAGTTACACTCTACATCGTTATCGTAGAGTTTGTTGTAGTCACTATAAAAAAACTAGAGCATTTTTCCCATTGAGAAAATATTACAAGCAGATCTTTTGACTGTAGATCAGATTCAACGGCGTCACAATGAGCCTTACAAGTACATTCTACTTGTAATCAGTGTTTTTTAGTCGCTAGGCATATACCATTCCACTGCGGTGAAAGAGAGGAGATGAAGTTGCTAAAGCTCTTTAAATCATCCTTGAACAGGATTGCTATAAGAAGATTTAAATGCATTTGTGCAGTGAGTTTATTAATCCTCATGTAAAGAAGGTTCTATTGAATTACAATGCAATGCTATATAACAGTCATAGCCCAATAAAGGCAACATTGGATGAATGTTTGATAAGAACTTCGACTTTTAATTTCAAAATATTGCACATTGAAAAATACTGCTGCTTTTATTTATGATTTGGATAAAATCATGTTGATTTATAATCAACATCCTCATCGATCCCTGTCCAACTCAAACCCAATGGAACATTTATGACGTCAATACATTCGACACTTTTCTTAAACAATATTCTAATGATGAGAAGAAAAAGAAGAAATTCGTTGGTGATACTGTTTGAATCAATTCTAACTACTAATGTTTTTGAGAAGGGTAAATAGTTATGGTCCACTGAGTTTTTTAAAGTCTCTAAACTCTTAGACACTACACCCATCACGTATCGTCTAGGTGACATTAAAGATGATGAGATTCTTGGCAGTTTTTATGATTATGAGTTACAAAAAGTAAAAAACACTGGAATTTATCAGATTGAAAAGATATTAAAGACTCGTTATCGAAGGGACATGAGACAGCTACTTCTCCGTTGGCTAGGACACAACTCTGAGTTTGATTCGCTGCTATCCGCCATGGACGTACACCATGCCCAATAATTTCCATGTAACGTTAATGTCCAACATCTCCGACCCTCTCTAAAATGATTTGAATAAAACAAGCGATTTTTGGACAAAACTCTCCTCCACCGTAAAATCTGGCAATGGGAAGTATGTAGTTGCTATTGTCGATATTATTCTCAAAAATGCATATGATATCAATAGAAAAGATCGCACATATGGTTGAAAAGTTATACCATTCTATTGGTCACTTTTTGTCGACTATGAATGGGTAAAAGCACTTCAATCTTGTAAATATCTTCATGTCTTACTGAAGAACAAAGAATTTTGTAGTATTACTGATTTGTGTCGTACAATTAATGGAAAAATTTCTGTTCATAGGAAAGGTACATTCCTTCTCAATTTTTCAATGGAAACGGCACGATTTATATTAGTTCATCCGCTCACAACAAAATAATTCATCTCTATAATAATCTGAGAGACGTTCTTTCCTTTAAATAGAATATAATCAGTAGTAAAAACGCTTGAACTGTAAGTGGGATGAATAGTGTTATTTTTGCAGATTATCAACCAGTTTTCACCTCGGACTCTTGTATATTTCTTTATTCGTCCTTTGTTGAAATATCGAGAGTTGGTAATTCAAATGTTCCCCTCCTACGTGTTTTTGAGCGAAAAACCACCAATAAAATGTTCATGACTATGATAAAAAACATTTTCAGTATGTTCCTGTAAACACTTCATATTCGGAACTCTGTCATTTTACGTTAAGAGTGAATCAGGTGATCCTTTTGCAATAACAAAAGATTTGGCTGTGGTTTCATGTCATTTTCGACCCATTCAACAACTACGAAATGACTAATAGAGAAAACAGTTTTCTTTGTCCTGATATTATTTGCTATATTGCTTCTCTCCATCTCCAACAATTGGGTCATAGGATGAACTATTATAAAGATCGTTCGTTGAAGTCAGGGTATGGTATGCGTAGTTTGTATGCCAAGCTGTTTCCCTATATGATAATATTCCATCCATGAACATGTTTATCACTTAAATATAAAGCAACTTCAGTTTATTCCTGTAAACATTTCGTATTTGGAACTCTCTCATTTAACATATAGAAGTGAATAAGTTGATCATCTAGCAATAAAAAAAGATTTGACTGTGATTTTTTGTCAATTTCAAGCAATTCAACAACGAGATGGCTTGTAAAAATAATAGTTTTGTTTGTCCTGCTAATGATTGCTATGTTACTACTCCCCAAACACGACAAATGGGTCTTGGATTGGACTATTACAAAGGCCTTCTTTAATGTCGGGCTATGGTCATGGCAGTTGGTTTGCTAAGCTGTTTCGCTCGACACTACCTCTGGCTAAAAAATATATTGTTAAGGTTTCCACAGAGTTTGCTACACTACACGATTGGGGGGCTGGCAAGATTTTAAAGAAAGTTTTTCACAAAATAATAGGTCCATTGCAAGGTCGCTTGGTGAGCGATTATAATGACGACAAAGTGGAAAAGATTTAAAAAGGAGGAGAAAAACCTCATCAATCTTCAGTCTCTATTCAGGTCAGAAGCGAAAGACATCATTCTGGTCAAAGAATAAGAAAAAGAAACCAAGAAGAAAAATTGTTAGATGATTGAAGACTGAAGTGTCATATCTACCCTACAATGAATCTCATCCCACTGTAACCACATCTCTAAATATCTTCAATGCAGAAAGTCTAGATGTCTGCATAATACCTGGATATTATGAACAATTCTACCCAAAGTAACCTTCTCTGAAAACATACATTTTCAAATTTATTCCAATGAAGACTACTTCATAGATTTATCATTCACATTTACTGATTTAAAAGTTATAGTGAGGAAAAAGTCTGACAATATAGCTCCCTCCAACGTTGATGAGTTATCCTATGAAAATAGTATACTACACAATTTGTGTCTACATAAACAAATATATGTCTACATAAATGGAAAATCGGTGAGCACTTGCAACTGTCTTTCAAACTATGAAGCTACTCACAATTTATGTTGATGACTCTAAAGTCCAATAACTAATTAAGAGGTCCAGCAATGGCTATGACTATGGATAAAATGTTGATACTGATGGTGAACTCACTTGGGCAGTGAGCAAGGAGTATCATTTAGTAGGTAGATTCAATCATGAAATATTTAATATATCTCAATTGATTCCTTCAAATGTTAAAATTG
>JAQQPU010023519.1:0-13230 GCA_029168905.1 Artemia sp. Kazakhstan ARC1039 | reverse complement strand
CTGAAAAACCCCTATTTCACCTCATGAAAACCCAGGTGGAAAAACTTCTTTGGACGTTAGCCATGAACTTTATGAAGCCTTTATATGTTAGAACAGTCAAGCCTTTTGACATCAATCCGCATGACGAAGTGAACTATTTTCCCGACGAAAATGTCTATATCGGCTACAAAGGGTACGATTTCCTTGTGGGGCTCGAAACGAGATAAGTTACCGGTTGACGTTTTGTAGCGGAAAGTCTCCGAATTCGTCGCTCCGCTAGGGTTTTCTACGTCGAAGCTGTTCAACAAATTCTTGACCGTTTTCCATTTCCTGAAAAGATCTACGACCTGGTACACTTGCCTACCCCAAGCTCTAGTTACGAACGGAAGGTTCCCAGTCTTCGTCAGTTCTTCGACTACTACGATTCTGCGCTTTGGAATAAAGCAAAGCTAGAGCAGGAACAGTGGTCTATACCGAATGTAGCTCTACCTAGTACTGTCGATCTTCCTGACGTAGATGACAAAGATATTGTCGTTTACTGGCACCACATCTTGCAAACGAAGTCACCAAATGGTAGTCGGATGTTCCCAAAGGTTGGGAAAATGGTTCATTACTTTTTCTCACTCCCTTTCTCAAACGTTATTGCCGAGCGTCTCTTCAGTTTGTTCAAGGAAGTGAAAACTGATAAGCGAAACTGACTGAGTGCAGTGACTCTTTCGGCAACACTGAAAACCAAGTGTGGCCTTAAGCGCAATTCTAAAGGAGGGCTTGACTCGGGCAAGTCAGTGCTAGAGCTAGAACCCGGACTAGTCAAGCGTGTACTCGAAGTGAAGGCTAGTGCCTCTTCTCGTGACTGTAACGTTTTAAACCAAAGCATTGTGTATGGTCTGGCAAAAGATATTGTTTGTGACACACGTGAACAGTCCGATTCCGATTCCGATTAATCTTGTCTATTTGTCTTATATTATTTATCTGAAATTAGTAATGTCTGTTTGTCTTGTATTATTTATCTGAATGTTCCTTCTTGGAACTTTTGATATTGATTTTCATTAAACATTAATCGAAAAAGGTTGAGATACGAGAATCTAGTTACCCATCAATTTTTCTATTGGATAGACTTGAAGGCACAAAGGAGAATCACTTTTAATTTCTTCACTATTCACTTCACATTTAAACGGTTTTCCCATTGTGAATTTTCCCTGCTGTGGTACCTCTGCACTTTTACTTCTGTTGCGTGCTTGACGGAAACGATGTACGACAAATGTGTGTTACGGACTGAGCTGACCATGCTTACCTTTGACCGCTGAAAAGAAGGACAGACAGCACGTGTTTTCTCAGATTTATGACAGATCTTCACCACACTTCACTCGACACTGAATCAACATTCATATTAAAGCGAGATTTTTCACCCATTCTCTCTCAAAAATACAGAACACAGTTTTTCCGAGAATTTCGGGCATGCCGCGGTTTTACCGCATTTTGGTTCAAAGATGCCGCGGAAATGCCGTTTTTTGGCGAGGCCGGCGCCGCGGAGAGGTCTCGGTCGAGTGGCAACACTGCGTTAACCTATCAAATTAAGCACAGTTATAATTACTATGTTTGCTATGTTTCCGTTTTCCTTAATTTAAGTCCTAAGTGTTATTGAATTTAAATCCTATGAAAATTCAAGAGTGATATTTTAAGTGTGTGTGTCAAAGATAAAGTAGTTCCATAAATATCTAAAAACTTTATTAAAAACACAACACTTTAAAAGGTAAAGCTTCAAACACTGGTAAATATCTTTTTTGAAGGATCAAAGTGAATCTTTAACACCCTGTCCTCCCAAAAATGACCAAAGAAGTAAAAAAAAAAATTCTTTTTTCAGTATTTTTTTATCCAACTTTTTCAATTGCAGGAAAATGTTCAATTTTCAAGCACATTTTTTCAATATTTTTCAATTAATTGTTTCAATAGCCTACAGAAAAGACAGCACTTTTCTAGTCTGTCAGGTTCACAATTTTGAAGATCTGTGGTAGGCTCTGAACTGAATCTGAATTTTGTAATCAAGAGAACTTTTTTACTGTTTTTGCCACATGTTCTTTGATAGTGTAAATCACCACTCTTATTCTGGGTATCAGATATTTGGGATAAATCTCTTCTACTTTGGAGATCAATTTTACCAGAAGCTCGATGGAGATACAATTATAGACAAAGGACTTTAAGTTTTTAAATTAAGTATGGTAATAAGTATTTCCTGGTAAAAATTTGATGATTTGTCAAACAAACTGGTATTTTGTAATCAGAAAAAGATTTTCCAGTAAGGTTGCCAAATGTCAAGTGATTCTACAAATTTTCACTCTGTTGTGGGTTATCAGACAAATGTAACAGAATATACTAACCTGCTTTCAACATCATTTTTACCAAACACTGGATGATACATAAAATTTTTCAGTTTTAAAGTTATAAATAAGATTTATTCTTCATCTTTTCTATTTTAGACTTCAAATAAAGTTAAATTTGCTTTTCCTGTTTTATGGTTACAACGTTAATTATGACAACTTGAATGTAAATTTTTTTAATTAGAAACTTTCTTGGTAAGGTTACGACACATCGTATGGTAGTGTGAACTATCACTTTCAATTTTACCAAAAACTAGATGAAGATGAAAATAAAAATTCTAGATGGTAAAATAAATTGTTAATTTCGTGATCAAGGAAATTTATTTAGTAAGTTGTCTTTTTAAGTACTTTTTTTTGTCGTCAGACATATGTAAAAGAATGCTCCACTTTAGCTCCACTTCCAACATTATTTTTAGCAGACACTTTATCAAAATAAAATATTAAAATTCAATATGAATTTCTAAGTAAAACTCACTTTCCATCTTTCTAATCTCGATTTCAAGTATTTGAAATGCAAGTTAAATTTGTTTTTCCTGTTTTCTGGATAGTGTTAATCATAAACAAACTGAAATGTACAGTATTTTGATCAGGTAAAGATTTTTCAGCATGCAATCATGTGTCAAATGATCGAGTAGATCATCTCTGATGTTAGTCTGATCACATCCCTGATATCATCAGACATTTGTGAAAGAACGTTCTTCCAATCTCTTTAAGCAACCATTTAGGAAAATCAAGTATAAAAATTCACAATTCCGTTTAAAATTATAAATAACAGTCAAATTCAAACTCTCCCATTCTCGATTTCAAGTAGGCTATTAGAAATAAAGGTTAAATATACTTTTCATGTTTTCTGGTCACGGTGTTAATCATAAATAAACTTGAATGTACAATTTGCAATCAGGAAAATGATTTTCGCCAAGGTTACCACGTTTCGTGTGGTTACATGAAATATCAATATTTCAATTATTTTAAAACTTTTGAATAATACTATATCACTACTACTACTACTATTGTAGTAGTATTTTGAAAACTACTTTGAATACTACTTAGTGATTTCAACCTTAGCTTGGCAGTTTACCATTTTAATATTCATCATTTTCATTTTTAATGTAATTCAAAACCCATACAAATGTAGAGCTTAGCCCCTCCCTACACCTACCTAACTATAATCTTTCTTTTGGCTTATCAGTTGTATTTCATTTTACAGTTCAACGTTTGATACAAACCATGCATTGACTAGCTATTTTGATGGCTCTAAAGGTTTTCACACAGTTCGACATGAAGGACGAGCTCTTCTGCATCTACCACTAGACGTCGAAATAGCATTAGATATTCGTAAACAAGAGTTCGATTTCAAGTACACAACACCTCAAGGTAATTGTTACTTAAATAGCTACTTCTGTGGGTCATGGACAGGACGTGCACCTTTTGGCGGACTGGACTTTAGAGCCTTAATTTTGAAATAAAAAATTTTCCATATAAGTATATGCATTTAAAGAGCAAAAAGATACATGATAGTATTGCAATAATGTCACACATTGTCTTCCTAGATAAAAAGTCGTTGTACCTATTTCTGTTGGCCTTGAGTTAATTGGAATGTATGAAATACCCCCCCCCCCCCCCTCCCCCTACACTGAACATTCCGATTAATGACTTTGAGAAGGCATAGTATATTTTTTTTTCTCAATTCATGTGGATTTAAAAACCGACATGGGCTAGATCCTTTCCTTTGAATTTCGAAACATAATTGTTGGAGCTTGAATTTTACATAGTTCCTCGAGTACTTGGAAATTTTGCTCTTAAAAAAAAAGTTGTGAAGTTATAATTTTAGTCTCTTCTAAGGGAAAGTTCCACTTCCCGCACTTTTTAGGTATTCCAATTTCAAAACATAGTAAATTCGTAGAAATTAAGAACAAGTCGTGATTGCAGCGCTAGCTGCAACCTAGTTAAGAGCAAACCACGGACCACAGTGACAAAAAAAATGAATGAAAAATACATTTTAAAAACTGTTTAGCGAAGAACAATTGCCATTTGTAGCTGATTCAGGAATGGTATTTATTATTTCGATTAATATTATTAGTAAAATGTTATTTTGAAAGCAAATTTACAGAAATATCCTAAAGAGCCCGAAACTCCTCAAGAATGAAAATGCGTCAGATGAAAGCTAACAGTACACCATTGAAATCACCATTGTCAGAAACCCTGTTCGGAAAACTTAACCCCCCCCCCCCCTCTTCTTGAACAAAAAAATAGTTTTTTTGCATGGGTAGTTTCAACTGTTTCAAACTGGTTCGTTTCAACTTACATTTACAAAATTCTGAAAACTTTTGCTTTACAGAAAACTAGCCTTTCTTGGGTTTTATAGAGTGTTAAAGCTCTCATTTTTGAAGAAATTTAAGCAAATCCCAGACTTTCTCAAGATATAACCATTTCGAGCCACAAGAACTGAAAACCCTCGAAATGTTAATTTTCTTATTTTGATATGTGATGAGGTTAATTGAAAAATTGAGACATGCTTTGCTTT
The DNA here is from genome assembly GCA_029168905.1 of Artemia sp. Kazakhstan ARC1039. Taxonomy (NCBI): domain Eukaryota; kingdom Metazoa; phylum Arthropoda; class Branchiopoda; order Anostraca; family Artemiidae; genus Artemia; species Artemia sp. Kazakhstan ARC1039. The sequence continues at coordinate 8,349 of JAQQPU010023519.1, read as the reverse complement.
TTCCTGGTGGCAATTCACCAGGTTGTCTATTTTTAGATAAATTAAAAAAAGAAGCAGACTTCCTTGATATATGACACTTACAAAATTTTGCAAGAAAAATAATAACTGATTTTGTTTTCGCTCATTTTGAGAAAAAGAAAACAGCTAAATAATTGGTTTTGAACAAACCAAGGGTGAAAAGAGATTTAAGTACCCTATTCAAAGCCTGTTATAGGAAACTCGATAATCCATAATAATCTAATTATCTATTTGATTTCTTTTTTTTTCTCTCCCAATATTGTTAGAGCAAACATTTAATATATCATAGATTGTAAATTAATGTATCATGTTAATAGTATCATGATTAAAAAGAACATATAGTCATCATAGCAACCCTTAATAGTGCGTAACAGCAATTTTACTGCGGAGCAACACCGCATATCTTAGCTTTTTATTTTCACTGTTGGCGGTTTGTAGCTCAGTAAGAGTAAGAGATAAATATCCTAAACTTTTGATCGATATGGGGATCTTTTTCTCCATAGGGATTTTTGAAAAAAATAGAAATAATTTTTAGCCTACTAAATAGTCAAACCTATATAGTTACACAATACTAGGTTAAATCGACCCTTGCGAATAGAAGCCGAGACACTAAAATAGAAATTTGCTAAAAGTATAGTAAAATAGTTTGTGTGAACTCAAAAACGTAACAAAAATGTATCTAAACAAATTTTGATGCGTTTCTAAAACTTTTTTTGTACCCGCCTACTTTGATCCTCAAGATTCATGGGGCTTACTCATTGTCTTTTAATTCTTTTTTATTATTTTTTTCTTAGATAGAGAATATTGCATATATAACTTTTTAACCCAAATAAATTCCTTGGCTTAGTAGAAAATTTTCACTTTAAGAATAAGAAGAAAAATTACAGAAAATGATGTAAGACAGGTTTGGTTTTGATTTTATTTAGAGCTATTTTGCTGAAAGCAAAATTTTTCTGTTTATTTTTTTCGGAAAACGTAAGACGTCAGGTATACAATAATAGGTTAGTTTCTTCTCTATTATTCTCTTTCATATCTTAGTATGTACGGTGTATGCTACACCTATGTACGGTGTAGCTTTTTATGCTTTGTACGGCGCAAGGATTTATTTTTATAAGGACCAGAATGGTAAATCGACTATATAATAGGTTAAATCGACCCTTGCGGAAAGAAGCCAAGACACTAAAATAGAAATGGTGGCTCTGACACTCTTTATGGTGGCTCTGAATATATAAATTTATAAAAGAAATATATATTTCTATAAATAATATATTATAAAAGATTATATGAATATAAAAATTTCATTAAAGTCGGATTTACTTATCAAAAGGCATTAGCACACATAAGAATTTAAAATATTCGAGTTTCTAAAAGCTCTACAAAAGCTTCTTGATGTTACCCTCAGTAAATTATAAAATAGAATTTAGTGTAAAGAGTAGAGGTGTAAGGAGTGGTCACCTCCACATATTATATCGGATATAGTTTCTGTTTGCCTTAAGTGTATAGTTCATCTTTCCAATTGAAAAAAAACTAAAAAAAAAACTATCTTAGCTTGGAGGGTAAATTTCTGAGATCCAATTTAGTTTAGAGGTAAAAGAGAGGGGGGGGGGGTGTTCTAGAACCTTTTCAGTTGCCCGTGAGCCAGACCTCAGATCTAGTTCTCGGATCTCAGCAAGTGCTAATACTTCTTTTCTTTTACAATTGTCAAAAATGAAGATCTATTCTTACTTTCAAATGAGCAATATTTCAGATAGTGCCCCCATTGATAGCTCCAGTGATACTCGTACTGTAGTAGAAGTGTCAACAAGCCACTCTGAGGAGGAGGCTGCGGCGTATCTTAGAAAAAGCTGTGGAAAATCTTGCAAGTCCTCTGTTGTCGTTGGCAAAGCAGCAACTAAGGTGAGCAGACTGCGTCTTTCTTTTATTGTTCAGTGTTAGCAAATTTACGTTCAATTAAGAACAGTCAATAATAAAATTTATTATGGCCACAATCAATCTGTTATTGACAGGTCACAAGGAGCCAGTCAGGCCTTAAGGCCTAGGTCCGAATACTTGCCTGTTTATTGGGTTGTGCTAATTTCTAAATCAACAGTTTCTAAATTTTAATTAAAATAAATCAATCTAATTTCAGTTTAATTTGAAACTTCCTTAAAATAATAGTTTCATGTTTATAGCTCTTTGGCTACATGTAAAAACTTTTACCTAAGCTCGTATCGATTATTTGTTTGATTGAACCTGATGTATTAGAACTTGATGTATCAGCGTTCTTCAAACGTGTTGGGCGTATTTATTTTTCTTTTTAACCCACCTCCTCTCCTCTCAGTTACGACAAATTATAAATTCAAATTACATCTTAACTTTAGGCATCACCTACTCTTTTTTTTTATTAAATAGCAGCCGAAGTGGACACACTTCAAGTCACCATATACTACCTAAAACTTTCCAGTAAAATAAAAAATTGCCATTCCCGTGGAAAAGGGGCGTCCTCCCCCAACAGGAAGCCCTTCATACGGTGGCTATTTCTTACCATACCTCTAAACTCTTCCGGTTAGTGACCCTACGTGTCTCCTATAAAAACAAATAATAATAATAAAAAAGTCAAAATAAGCTAATTAAATTAATAATAATAAAACAAATAAACCAAGTCATCTATCAGTATAACTTTCTTTTACAAAAAAATACACCAACATATTTAGAAATTACAAAGACCTTAAAGAAAGTTATAATGATACCACTTTTCAACTTTATCTTTTCATTTTCCCTTTTAACTATACTTCGGCTACTTTTTAACTCCAAAAACAAAACAAAAAACAAAATTAAAAAACTGGCAACGTTGTTTCACCCATTTCTTCTTACACACAAACACACACTCACAACATATCTCCTCAAACATAACCTACCCCTTTCCAGTAAACTCTTTAACCAACAACTCCATCCACTCAATATCCACTCGTTCTTTCCACCTTTCAGTTTCACTTAAACGCGCTATCATTCTCCTACAATCATAACCAAACTTTCTTAGCTCAATCCTTTTTCTCTTCTTCCTTCTTTTCCAATTTCCACATAATTTTCCAATTTCCAATTTCCAATTTCCACATAATTTTATCACGATCAACACCACAGCTCGCTCTCTCCTCTCATTTCCAGGAGCTTCTACATGCAGTTTAATCAACCTTATCTTATCTTCCTTCGTATTCCAAATGACTCCACGATCTCTTAAGGCACTAAAACACTTTTCTACAATTCCTTCATTATATTTATAATTGAAAAATTCGTGCTTCAGGCCATTTATCACTATTTTGTCAAAGCTTGCACTTTGGACCTTCATCTTGGGTAAAACGACTTACTCGATCTTTAAGCGGCAGTATATCATGAATAAACAGAAACATAAATTCCTTTATAAACTGACTATATCGTACACTATGCATTTTCTCAAACGGTAGATTAAAATTCGCAAATGGTTGTTTTCTTTTCACGTGAAAAACCACTTCTTCTTCTTCCGTTTTCTCTAAATATCAATCCACTATGTTTTTTCTTTTGGCATTTTTCACCTGATCACTCAGTAAACCTAGGTTTTTCATTTCTTGAATACACCATATAACTTCATGGAGTTTCTCTAGCGCATCCCTGATCATTTTTTCTTTTGCTATTTCATCCTCCTCAGTATTCATCACTGGTAAGGCCCATCCTCTTATTATTTTACCGTCGATCCTTTTACTACAGATCATCTCACAGACGTTTCTAATTCCCAGAGACTTGCACACCTAACGGAAATTTATAAAACCAAGATCCCCCTCTTCTCGGAGCACATACAACATTTGCATACTTAGCTTTTCCAGCTTTCCCTCCAAACGAATGCCAAATGCTCCTTTCTAGCTTTTTAGCATGCTTTTCTTCAAGATTAAAAGCCGGTGCCAGATAAAATAGCAGTGGGAGAGCATGCGTGTTTACATACACTACTCTCTCAAACATTGACACGAAGTGTGTTCTTTGATGGGCTACCAGCAACTCCTCAATCTTTTGCTCACGCTCTTCCCACAAATTTTCACCATTCACCGTTCTTTCAAAAAGTGTTCCTAATTTTTTCACTGACTGAGCCTCCTCGATCCAGATGCTATCATCTAACCATACCCATTCAGCTATGTTTAGTAACTGGCTCTTTTTTCTGTGTATTTTTTTTTTACCAAGAAATGTTCCTCATACCATATTAGTCCTCCCACCACTTCCATCAAATCAGCCATACTCCCATGAAGGAAGGTCCTATCATCTAGAAAAGCCAGTGATTTCAAGGAGATATTTGGCGTAATCGCAATCCCCTGTATCCACCGTTCGACATCCTTAAAAAGTGGATCTGTATAAAGTTCGAATAAATAAGGGGCACTTGGATCCCCTTGTCACACTGCCTTTTCGAGCTTCAGTCTTCCACTAGTGTAACCATTTATATTTACTACCGCCATCTGGTTCGTATATAAATTTTCATACCGCTTCACAAACCGTTGATCAAACCCAAAATTTTCCTTCATCAGTGTCCACAGCATCGATCTTATAACCGAGTCATCCGCTTTGACAACATCCATACAAAGTAGGAAGCCATTACGGAAAACGCCTTATTTTTTGGCATTTCGTCGTCTCTGTGTACCAACAAGTCATTCAGCACGTTGAGAATATGCTGGGCTTTATTTCCTCGAATAGCACCAAATTGATATCCTCCCATGATTCCAGGCATCACATTTCCATTCTCTTAGTTCAAAATTTGGACGTTATTCTGTAGTCACTGGTTGAAACCGATATAGGCCTCCAATTTTGAAGGTCCGTTCTATCGCCTCCTTTAAAAAGGTGAGATATCATGCCGACATCATCCTCTGGATATCTTTATTCAACATAACTTCTCACTACTAAAGTAAAAAGATCCCCGATTTCCGGAAAAATTCTTAATAAAATTCGTATCCCAGTCCATCCAGGAGGAAAAAAAAGTTTTTGTCCCACTACCTGAACAATTAAAAGAAATAAAGTTTCGGCTATATGTCTTTTATAGTGACAAAAGACCAGCCAAGGCAAAATAAGAAGTTTTTGTACCACCACCTGACAATTAAAAGAAACAAAGGTGGTATTCAATGCCTTCAATACCTTGTGAAGTCGAAAACCTGGACTAGATAAATCGTTGGAAGAAAAAGAAGTTTTTGTACCACCACCTGAACATTTAATAGAAACAAAGATCCGGCGATATGTCTTTCATAATTACAAAAGACAAGCCGAGGCAAAAGTTAAAGGTCAAATTAAAAAAAAAATTAATTTTACAAAGAAACGACTTCTAATTTAAGGTCCATTTGGACGTCATGACATCAAGAAAAGGCTGAAATAGTCTGCGTTTAGAAGACAAGTGACACTGAGAATCTATATATAGAAGGCTGCCACGTGCCCCTTACCTTTGTTAAAAAAAATGAAGGTTCGGCGATGCGTATTTCAGAATGACGAAAGATAAGCCAAGGTGTAACGAACCAAACGAATTGAAAATGGGAGCGATGATGATTGGGTTTTGAATTTTGACATGGATAAGGTCATCAATATCTACCATACTTCTGAAAATCAAAACTATGGACTGGATAAATCGTTGGAAGAAAAATAAGTTTTTGTCCCACCACCTGAACAATTAAAAGAAACAAAAGGTTCGGCGATACATTTTTCATAATATAAAAAGTCAAGCCAAGGCAAAAGAAGAAGTTTTTGTCCCACCACCTGAACAATTCAAAGAAACAAAGGTTCGGCAATATGTCTTTCATAATGACAAAGGACAAGCCGAGGCAAAAGCTAACGGTCCAATAAAAAAAATGTAATTTTACAAAGGCTCCACTTCTAATTTAAGGTCCATTTGGACGTCATGAAACCAAGAAAATACTCAAATTCTCTGCGTTTAGAAGACAAGCGACAGTGAGAATCTATATATAGAAGCCTTCCGCGTGCCGAGTGCCCGCAGGCTTCTATCACTAAATGAAATTTAAAAACATATGAATTGAGGTGCTGGTAGAGAAGTAGCTAGGCTAACGAAAATCTTTCGAGAAAATTACTTATTTCTACCGTCACGAAGTTGACTGAAATCGAAAGTTTGCAGGGTCTGACCAAGTTTAAAACTAATTAATTGGAGCTATTTTTCTTCTAGCAAGACAAATGGAAGAGCATCATAAACTGGAGTTCAACTCTTCTTGGTTTTGAAATACTCGCTGAAGCTAAAGATTGTGATGAAAGAGTCGGCAGTCTTTTCTCAAAAGAACTCAGAAAGCTAATATATCCAACAGGAATAAATTACAGGTACCAATAATGAATATCTCATGTCTCTGTGACGGATTTTCACATTTGGAGAGGGTGGAGGGGGGATTGCTTTATAGTGGGCTCTGAGGACTTTGAGGGCGTAATTCTTTTGACACATCTCTTTCATATAAAATGAACCGCTACTGTGGACAGTAATTTGAATGCTTGATTTGGTTGATTTTCTTTATTTTTATTTTATATGGGATGTATTATGGAATTTTCAGATGAGATTGTATAATGGTATAATAGTTTAATAATAAAAAATACAGTCAACCTATGTAGAAGATTTTACTACCTGCTTTTAATATCAACGTTTATCTTTGGGAAAGATAGAGGAAATGGATCGCTGAAAAAAAAATGAGCTTGGCAACTGGCACCACCACTACCGACACCACCACTATCATTATCAATAAATATATAAAAATATACATTATTCTTTACCTCTGGACATTACGTATATTCACTATTCCTGAAAAAATACACAAATAAACAAAAAGTCAAAATTCTTGTTCTACAAATAGCTGCTCCTAAATAGTTTTCTAAAACATGATCAATTGTGTTAACTTTATTTTTAAGCTATTCTATTTTTGAGTATCTCTACAGAAAACATAAAAGCTTGGAGATGAAAATATGCCTCAAGGTATACAAAAATCAACACCACCCTTTGTATCTAAAGAATAAAAATAGACCCATCTCATTATAAATCACTGAAATAACGAGGCGGAATATTCTGCGGGATTTCAAACCAGAAACCACAGTGCACAAAATTTACAAAAGCCCACAGCTGGCAAAACTTTTCAACTTGGGTGAATTTCTTGGGCAGAGTGACGAGGGAAACCTCTACCAAAATCCTTAGTGAATGATTATGAAAAACTTGTAGTACCGTAATGATACATGAAAAAGTAGGTAACAAATTACATGAAGGCTAAAGTGTGAATCATTTCACTCCTAAGGTCCTTCGTATTCTACAGAGTCTTGATGTGACTAAGTTCATGGGTTCCACTCCTAAGGTCCTTCGTATTCTACAGAGTCTTGGTGTGACTAAATCCATGGGTCCTGACAATATACCTAATATTGTTTTGAAGACCTTCAGTTCCAAATTGGCTGGACCTTTGTCGTCCCTTTTTCGACTTTGCTTTTCCTCTGGAACCTATCCACGCATAACAAATTACGCCCATGTCATTTTTATACCTAAACCAGAAGGTGATCCCATGGGTGTGGGCTCTTATAGGCCCATGAGCCGCCTCTCCTGCATTGGAGAGGTTTTCGAAAAGGTTTCAAATCATTCGCTTTATCAGTAACTGGAGGCAAATGAAATTTTAGGAGACCGCCAATATAGATTCCGCTGGACGCGTTCAACACTTGACTATTTAATAGCCGATCACAGAAGTGAAGCGAACTTCTGGGAAATAGGATACAACATCAGATTATTGTCATTTGACATTGCTAAAACTTAATACAGAGTATGGCATCACGGCTTACTGAAGAAACTTTACGCTTATGGTGTCAGAGGACGTCTGTTAAGGGTGAATGAAAGCTTTCTCTCTGATCGTTCACTGCGATCTCCCTTGAATATCTAGTAAAGGCAGGGGTATATTGGCACTTACGCAGTATATTGGCTCCCAAGCAGTATGTTGGCACTTACGCTTTTTATGTTTTTATATAAATAGCATTATAGCCTTGCGATCCCTCTGCTTCACTTTGGCAATGACACCACAGCACATTTAGTCATTCCAAAAAATGATTATCCAATCAAAATCTTCTTGCCGCTAAAGACAGATCTTTTGGAAATTGAAAAGTTGTATGATGCCTTGGTCAGATTATATGCATCGAAAAGAAAAGAGCTGATAATCCCCTGATAAAAAGTACCACGCACACACAGCAGCTTCATATTCTGGAACGAAAATATAAAGAAAGTCGACGAGCTTCGTCTCCTTGAAATCTACTTCTTCACAGATCTCTGTTGGAACGCCAACTTTGATCGTGTAAACACATTTCAGTGCTAAATATATATACACACACACACAT
>JAQQPU010023516.1:0-13232 GCA_029168905.1 Artemia sp. Kazakhstan ARC1039 | reverse complement strand
GGGGGGGGGGGCTAGTTGCCCTCCAATCACTTTCGACTATTAAAAAAGGTACTAGCCACTCCAATTTCCAATCGAATGAGCCCTTTTTGAAGTTTCTGCGACAACTCCTTAGATACAAAGTGCCCGGGTTTGGAGAAGAAGAAAAAAGAAAAATAAATAATACATTGTGCCCACATCGTTCTTTACTTAGGCAGTGCTATCGCGCTGCCTATGATAATGAGAAAAAGCTTCTGGTGGCTAGGACACGGTTTGCGGAAGAAGAATGACAGATTGTCAAAGTTTGTCCTTTTCGGCCAAATGAAAAGCAGAACGTCCCCGAATATGGTGAGAGAATATCGTAACGAAAGATTTAAGGGACATAGGAACCTCTTGGGAGAGTGTATAGAGATTCTTTGAAAGATTAGGATGGAGTAGGAGCGTGCGTAGCTGTTTTGGCCTCAGGTGGCTTATGCTACAGTGAGTTGTTAGTAGTAGTAGCAATGAATAAGACCTCCATATTCATGGAGTATTTTAAGCAATATGTGCCAATTTACAGAAAAGTGAATGAAAGATCATAAAAAAAGCTAAAAACATACGACAACGAACAGCTTTAGAAGGTGTAGCTGTCCTTTGAATATGAAGTCGTCTTCAGGAACTAGCAGATTGTTCATTTTTGAATTTTTACGGACGAAAAGTGTTGTCAAATTAAACTAAATAGTTTTGCTTATTTATTTTCACTTCTGAGCCGGACAACACTGATGAAAATGTTAAATTTCAAACGAAGAATCTTAGAACATAATTGTTTACATGTATGATCAGACCTAAGATGGGTCCAGGGGGCAAAATATTCTTTTATTTTGATGTTCTTGGTACTTTAGCACTGATAGAAAGGAACTCACATTTATTAACATTAATACTATATACTATTACTACTATAATACTATATTACTATTTACTACATAGCCCTACCCCCTTGTATCACGCAAATTAGAATATTTCAATAAAGACTATCACCAAGTTTAATTTATTTTGACTTTAGGCGGAATTTACTATGTTTTAAAGGATGATTTTATATCACAAATACGAACAGTTCGAAGTGGCAGAAACCCTTCAAAGATGGTCAATATATTGTTGAGGACGAACCCCTACTAAACGACAGTCACGGTCAAACTTAGCTACAACGGGCGACGCAATAATCTCGCCTTGTTAAGGCAAGAATATCGTAACCGCACTTTTTAAAATTCCGAGAAAAACACAATTGCAAAAATTGGTTTTTGTGTAGCTGAACGTATAGTAAATAGAAAAACGAGTGAAATGCTAATTTAAAGCGGCTATTAAGAGAGACCTGTTGGTAGAATTTCCGTTCTAATGGATGAAGTTTACTAGGTGAAAAGGTCAAAAATGGATATGACATTTTTGCCTGTCCTTATTTCTTCTAAGGTAGTTACAACAAAAGTGCAGGACAGCGGTTGGGTTCGTTTTCCACTTTGTTACGACAATTTTCATCAAGTTTATCAGAGGAACAGCCAAGGCTTATCTTAGAGCTCAGACGTGGCGGTTCCACCTTTTTGTACTAGTTTGATCGTTTAAACTGAATTTAATACAGAACAAATACAGCATAACTTCAGAAATTTCGATTATGCTACTTGGTAAAAAACAAACAAAAAAAAGCAAGGTAACTGATTAGATATTTACTGATTGACTTCCCCCCTTTTGAGCTTTTTGGATGGAAGGAAGGTGGTTACAGCTTCTTCTTCTGGGTATGTTGTCTATACTGTAGTGGGTTCGTTGTTGCTGTCTCGATCCATGCTTGACCTGTAGACTCACTGCACATCTTTCATTATTTCAATAGGAATGACAGGTTTGAAACCCGACAGCTTTGGGAGCACAAGAAACAACCACTTTTGTGAAAGAAGTGTCTTGCCTTGTCCTAAGTTCATCAGAAAACGACAGTTTGTAACCGACTCTTTTCGAGTAGCCTTGCGTAAATTGAAGTTGTTCAACTTTGAAAAATGGAACATCAGCGTACTAATCGATCTTGGAGGCCTGCTGAAAAACAACCACTGTTGATTTGAATAATAACATACGGGTGCTTTCTATTAACTTTTTTCCGCTGCTTGACCAAGTCAAGTGTTGAATGTACTTCTTTATACTTCAGACTTCTTTCAATACAGCTATGGACTGTATCTACTTCCTGTATGCTCGAGTGACCTGGTTCACGGTATTTCATGGTTACTTTCAACAGTCTAGGCTACTTACGAAGTACATCTTGCGCAGGGAATGTCATGACTGAATTTTGGTTCTGCGGCACACATAAATCCGACCAAGTGATAGATTAGCCCTTATCTCAGAAACGTCAGGATAGCTAGATAGAATTCTTTCAACGATTTGACAACACCACTTGCTATTTCTTTTGTTCCACGACCTGCAACTGTTTCAGGCCCCCCTATACAGTACACGTCTATGCATTCCCAGAAGTCCACTGATATGAGAATACGCCCGTCAAGTTATATGTTGCAATTTTTTATTTGTAGAAAAATGATGAAGCATTACCACAGGAAGCGTAACTACATTTTCAAGGTCAAAGCATAAACAGTGAGGAATTTTGCCCTATCCTTTTTTCTTTCCTTTTTAGTCTCAGCCTTGCTAATGGTATGTCGTTCAACACTCTTTTCTTAGGTTCAGGCTGCTCCATTCCATATTTTTTTGAAACATGTTTGTCTTCATATATGTCAAATAAGTCCTTTTTGGGCTCGTGGAAACCCAGATTGTAATTTTGGTTGAAAATATTCCTGTAAAATCTAGAAGATACTGGAGTACTTCCTTCATCACTACAGACTTGTAAATAAAGTTCATTTATTTTGGAAATATTCAAAGCTGTATCTAAATATTCTTTCATTGAGTCTGACCTGTGATAGTGAGACTCCATTTTTGGAAAGGTATCAGTATTTCTTTTCACTGTGTTAGCGTCTTCTTCCTTTGTCTTGTTACAGGGAGTCTTAACCATATTTCGTCGAGGCGTGCCTGTACTAGTTGTCCTACTGTCCTTCTGAAAATAGTATAGTCGTTGTTTTGAAATATCAAGAGTTGTCAGAAAAAATATTTTACAGACTCTTCTTGTAATACTTTTTTCCTGTGAAATAGTATCTTCCGGAAACTTTTCTTCGAGTTTCTGCCTTTGCGGTCAGTTTCTTTTTATCAAAATTCACGGTTTATAGTAGAACATTTTTTCTCTTGTGTATTAAGTTTCCAGAAGTCCTCAAAAATTTCTTTTCTCACATTATGACTGATCAGGAATTTACATATGTTCTGCTACACGAACTTTCCTTCACTTCCCTTTCTAACCAAAAACTTTCTTTGATTGTGGGTCAACAAATGTCTTTCCTTTGCTTATAGCCTTTTAGATTTTGCTGCGAACCCACTGTGATGGGCCTGATTTTGCTTTTTCGATTTCATTTTCTTCTGTATTGAGGTTTTAGTCTCCAGTTCATTTCTTATGCTAATAAATGCTCTATCTCTGCAGCAGAATTAGTACCACCTTCTGGTTCATCATACTGTACTAACCACAGAGAGTCGAAACAGCTGAGTACTTCAACAAATGCCAGCCTTTTCCTTGACATATTCTTCCTATACTATCTTTATAAGTGAGTAATAATTGTGTATTTATGCATGTATGCATTTATTTTTCTTTAAAACGGCTCCATATTTTTTTGGAATTTTTTTCCGGCCTGAAAAAATGATCTAGACAGGTCAGAAGTTTTGAGAAAATTCGTTAACAGCCTTAATTTTGGAAACAATTATTTACGTAAGTGACGTCATTTCTATATACATCAGTATTGCAATGACGTTGTCACGCTTCTCACACTTACGTGGTGATAGCAAAAATATCTGTATATTTTTTGACAAGAAATTACAACAATTCAAAAACCAAATGGGGTTAGAAGATCTGATACAGCATCAGCCTCTTTTGTATTTCATAAGGACAAAAGACAGCCCAGGGCAAAAGTCTAAGGTCCAATAAAAAAGAATTAAATTTTACAAAGGCACTAATTCTAATTTAAGGTAATTCAAATGTTTAAGGGGTTCATTGATGAAAATGAAGCACAAATAAATGTTTTTAAAAAACTAGCGAAAGTGAAAATCGCAATAGCTAAAGAAAAAGGCATGGAACAAACGACAGCGAGAATCACATTGAATTGTAAACGAAATCTTGAACAGGTGGTTGGAAAATGGAAAAGACGTATTTTTTATCTATAATGTATTAAGAAATTAAATGAGATGATGCACGAATCTAAACTTCTAAAGCAAAAGGCGTGGAAAAAACTTTCGGAGGTAAAGACGAACAAAACGACAATAAATATACGGTTGGAAAACGAGGAACAGCGATGACTGGCCACAAAACGATCTAAATTGGACATGACTTTAAAAAAAGAATTCATATTTTTTTTACAGGGTAGCTGTATCGAACCTGGAGTGACGTCATGACTTCAAGAAAAGGCTCAAATTGTCTGTGGTTAGAAGACAGGTGACAATGAGAATCCATACATAGAAGCCTGCCACGTGCCGAGTGCCAGGGTTCGGCGGCAAAGCCGCGGGGATCCCGGTACTTATCCATATAATAGGAAGATATCTGGGATGTCTTCGATAAAGGCCATACAGTTACGACAAAATACCCAGGTTGATCCTCCGATCAGTTAACTCAGCCAGGAGGCATCGTACAAACAAACGAACTACACCATTAAAAAAACCTCGTGAAAAATAGTTCTGGTATGGTTTGTAACTCAATTTCAACTAGGGGTGTCAGTTACGACATTCTTGCTTTCACAAGGTGACATGTTGGAAATGCTTAATTCATACATTTGGCTAAGTGATTTTCATCTATAAGTGATAAGAAAATCAAAGAAAAGTATAGTCAGTGAGATCAGCTATCACCTAAAATTGAAAGTTGCACAGCATCATGACTATTCCTAAGCCCCTTGAAAGTCCCGAATTGGCATTGGCAGACTATTTACTATTCCTAAAAGCAAAGTTCTTCCTCAGTGTACTTTATAAGGGACCCTAAACACCTTCAAAGAACATGTTTCCTATAAGAACGTTCCAGAAATCATCTTCTAGGGAGCTTTCAAATTGGCGAAAATCCACTCGTAAAGTTGTTTCAACGTACAAGAGATAAGCTTTGAATACGTGTGAGATGTTGCAGCAATATATGTCATAAGCAATAAAATGTATAAATGTACATTTTTGTCAAACTTTCCCCAATACTTTTTGTACAAATTCTATATATCATATGTCTCCTGTTCTGTTTGATTATATTAATCCTAGTCTATATTTAATTTGAAATTTGTTCAATTTTATAACTAGTTATATTCAACGGCAGTACTTTTCCAAGACTAAAGAGAAATGTGGTAGCGTTGACGGACTATGACTTACCATAAAGACATCTTACGTCATGCAAATCTGGCAATCGCTTCATAAGGGCCCTTTGACTCTCGGCAGTCATGCAAGCTCCACCGGTAATAATAATTTCTATGCTTTTTAAATTATAACTTTCTAGATTGGGATGTTTGAGCATCATAATAAGAGGAGGTGGCAAAGAAAACAAGAAAGTGGGCTGGTATTTTTCCAACATTTTTATAAAAGCTTCTTCTTCATAATTCTGCAGAAAAACGTTCCTGTTAAACGTCAAAAGGGAAGATGTACCAATGAAAAAGCCACTCATGTGAAACATTTGACATCCTGTTGCATAGCTAGTCCCAATGTCGGATCTTCGAAAAATCTGAAGCATAGCCCAGACTGACCTATGTGTATGGACTATTCCTTTTGGTAATCCTGTTGTTCCACTTGAATATGGCAAGTATGCAATTACATTGTTAACATCTATTTCAACCTTATCATTATTACCCTCCTTTTCGTTTTCTAATATATTTGAAAAAGATGTACAGTTTTTAACTTCTGACTCGAAAGTGATTATTTCCACAACCGTATCAACATCTTGCATGACCTTCTTCGCCTTTTCTGCTGTACTGTTGTCTACGAATATGAATTTCGTTCTCGAATCTACAGCTTGATCTATAACAGAGGAAGGAAGCAAGCCAGGAGATGTAAAGGTTGCACCTCCGCCCGATCTCCATGCTGCGAAAAGAGGTAAGAAAAAATATCGATGGTTTGCACAATACATCATCAAGATGTCTCCTGTCCGAAAGCCTCTTCTCTTCAAGTAAGAAGAGAGCTTATCAACTGATGGAATAATTTCCCCATATTTGATTGATTCTCCTGTAGCTCCATTTACCTAAAAGCAAAGAAAATATAAGGTCATCGATACCTTAAGATCACGGAAACTCAAAAAAGTTCAAAGCAATAATTAATTCGGTTAGTAGTACCTAATCGAGCTATGACGCTCATCACAAATTGTTTTTAGGAGTACTCGTATGTTTCATTTGGGTGTTAAGAATGGGCATTGAGGGGCTAATAATATTCATCTTAATTGGAATACATTTGGGTACTACATGGAAGATTCCTTTGATGCATGTTTTCATTAAGGTGCTTTTGAATAAAATTCAGTGACAAAATATATTTTCAGGGAGCATGAATAATCAAAAGATTAAAAGATTATGGTTTAATAAAGATTATGAAAAGAATAAAAGGACCAAAAGATTATGGGACAATAAAAATTATGAAAAGATTAAAAGGATCAAAAGATTATGGGACAATAAAAAAGATTGTAAAATAAAATAAATTTGGAATGACCTATTGAAATTGATTTTTAAAAAGGGGAGGGGGTGGGTGAGCACTGGAAGTATTGTTGAATGTGTATGTGATGTTTTCTTTGTTTGCTATTCTTTCCTTTTTGTAGCCAGGGCCCATGTAACTTTAAAGCAATAAATATCTGTCTAATTATTATGCGTATGACATTATGTGTAATTATGTGAGTTGGTTTTATGGAATTATGTGCCATATAATGTGTGCTGTTTTTGTAATTGGCATGCTATTTTATTGTTATTTTTATATCCTATGTTTTGTAATTGTTATGTGTGTTATTATCGTGCGCTATGATTTTGCGTGCAAATATTTTTTTTTTGCCATGGCCCAAAGAGGCTTTTATTGCAATATCTATCTATCTAACCATCTATTGGCAACACATCAACATAAAGAAAATTAAAACATGAGTTTATGAAAAAAATGTATGGAATTTCAAGCGTCACATAAATCCAATTTTTACTGGATTTTAAGTAAGTTTCAAATGCCCTTACGACTATAGGCTTAGTATAAGAGGTTGGAGCTGTTCCGGTTGTGTGATATGGTTTGGGATCTCCGCTCTGACATAAGCTCCTTCTTCTGTTCCTACCGCCATAATGAAAATCCTACTTGCGTGGCTTCAGGGTGGATCTTTCAAGAGTTTTCCCAACCAGAACCGTAATTGCAAAAGGGGCTGCAGGGGATCCAGGAGTGGACCCCCTTTAGGAAATTACACAGATTTATAATTTTAAATAGATATCAGGTCTTCCCAGATCTCATATGAAACGGTGAAACCACTTGCAAAATCTGAGCCGATAGAAAACCAATTTTGGCGGTGGAAACAACTGGGTACGTAGACATGATAGGTGCTGCGGGGATTTTCTTCTTTGAAAAACGCATTGGCGATAACAGTAACTTTTATAGACTAAAGCAAAAACACAGTCTTTAACAAAAATGTTTTAGGAGAATGGTAGACCTTCATTCACAGGAAGGGGGGAGGATAGTCTGCATGTATTTTCTGATAAACTGTTTGATATTACTAAACATTGACATTTCTATTATGTATTTCGGGTATATTATTTCTAAGACCAAACTGTCCAATTAAAACGAAAATATAATGAAAAAATTGAAAAACGAGCAAAATTATTTAGCAGCAGAGTAAAAATTGCTTCAGCAATGCTAAAAGTTTGAATATTTTGGCTCTACATCTTGGAGCCTTTATCGACTGGTAAATAAAAGCAAAAAAACTAAAAACTTAAATCATTCGAACATATAAGAAAAGAGTGAAAAATGAAATAAAAACAAATCTTAATTAAGTCCAACATAGTAGATACGGTGGCGTAAAGTAGGGGGAGGCAGTGTTGTTTTCATAAAAATAAATTGAAAAAATGACAAATTTACACCATCCGTGGATGCTGAACGATAAATTAACCCCCCCCCCTCCACCCTAAATTTTCTTAAATTGACACCAATTGGTAGGTCTCAGTTTTTCTTTCAGTGCTTAGGTTGTTCTCTCTTATTTGTTTCTTCATGTTTTTCTTACATTTTTTTATATAAATGGGTTTAAGCCAAGTTTTTTCCCCTGTTTATAAGACCTTTCGGTTGTGAAGCCAAAATATTCGGTCTTTAATTGTTGGTACAATTTCTTTTTAACTGCCTTATTAACAAATCTTGTCTTTTTTTCATATTCTTTGTTATAATATATCCTATTTTCACATTTTCATATTTCATATTCATAATCTTTGGTGCGTGAGATTAGTTACCGTCCTTTAAAATTTTTATCGATTTATAATTGTCCTTATAAATAATATATTTTTCTTATCTTTCAAAAAGGCCTGAAATCATAAAAAATAATTTGTCTGAAATTCAGACTCCACTTTTCTCAAAACTCAAGTAACTTAATTCATGAAATAACAATTTTCACTGAAACCCCATTTCAAATTTAACGTCTTAACAGCTGGAGGCAAAGAAGAAAATCGCAAGGAACTTGCAAAACCCCATGCGATCTGGTGTCTATTAACAATGATACATCTTTTTTCTATGGAAAATTATAGCCTAGTGAACAACACAAAATTACACTGGATTCTGATTAATAGCTAAATCGTTCTCGGTTTTGCTCGCTTTGGTGGGCCTTTTCATGGTAAATAACCTCTCCCTAGATAAGTTGTATATGTTGGGCTGCCTCCCTATAGTATTTGTAGGCGTGAATACATAATGAGTGGGGGTAATAGGCTTTGGATTGTTTGTGAAAGACATCTACTCTTGTTGATAGAAGAACATCGCCAAGTGCGGAAAACCATATAGTGACCAAAATAAGAGCCCAGGATTGCACAAAGGCTCCATTCAAGTGGACGCCCGAGGGACTTCTTGCTGTCCGGCTCTAAGCTGACTTAAGCGCTTCATGTAGACTCAAGTAAATATGTTTGTCCCTGACCTGCACTGGCAGGCAACAAATGCTTTTCGTTAGTCCTCAACAATTTCAATTATTTAAGTAATATGCTGATTACAACTTGGAACCTTACAAAGATTAAATAAAAAAAACAAGTTTTTTTAACTGAAAGTAAGGAGCGACATTAAAACTTAAAACGAACAGAAATTATTCCTTATATGAAAGTGGCTGTTCCCTCCTCAATACCTCGCTCTTTACGCTAAAGTTTTTAATTGTTTTAAAAAATAAAGCTGTGTGACAGATTCAAACTTGAAACAATTTTTTGTTTTAAAAAATAAAGCTGTGTGACAGATTCAAACTTTAGCGTAAAGAGCGAGGTATTGAGGAGGGGACAGTCCCTTTCATATACGGAATAATTTCTGTTCGTTTTAAGTTTTAATGTCGCTCCTTACTGTCAGTTAAAAAAACTTGTTTTTTTATTTAATTTCTGAACGATTTTGAATTAATGCAGCTTTGATTTTGGCTCAATGTACATGAATAATTAAAACAAAATTTGCATATTAATTTTACTTTTTTGGCTAAATGGCTTTCTCGAAACTTTGTTCCGACGTAACTTACGAATTAGCTTACGTAACGAACTTCTATATTCGTATGTTTTATTACGTATATTGGGGAGTTTGCCACCAAGTCGATACCTTGCTCTTTCCGCTAAAGTTCGAATTTTGTTCGAATCACAAACCCCTGAATCACAAAGGCCGGTTAATTAGAATAGATAGCTTTTTTGAAACTACTGAAAAAACTTTAGCGAAAAGGGCGAGGTATTGACTAGGGGGCGAACCCCCTAATATACGTAATAATTTCTGTTTGTTTTAAGTTTTAATGTTGCTCCTTACTTTCAGTTGAAAAAACTAGTTTGTTTTACTTAATTTCTGATCGTTTTTTAAATAATGCTGGGAAATCCGACGCCCCCTTCATAGAAATGTCCCTTCCCCCAAGGAAACATCCTTCATGGAAGGATTCTCCCCCGTAACCCCCTCCTCCAACACTCCCCCCATCAGAAAAAAATCCCTCCCGAAACGTCTTTATGCTTCCCATTAACCAATACTATATGTAAACAATGAACAAAGTTCATAACTTCCAGCCCTTCCCCCGGGAACTGTGGGGGATTAAATCATCCTCAAAGACATATTTATTGGATTTTCGACTATGCTGAACAAAATGGCTATATCAAAATTTTGATTGGGTGACTTTGGGAAAAAAATGAGCGTGGGAGGGGGCCAAGTTGCCCTCCAATTTTTTGGTCACTTAAAAAGGGCACTAGAACTTTTAGTTTCCGTTCAAATGAGCCCTCTTGCTATATTCTAGGACTACTGAATCGATACGATCACCCCCGGGAAAATAAAAAAAAAAAAAAAAAACAAATAAGCACGCATCCGTGATCTTTCTTCTGACAAAAAATACAAAATTCCACATTTTTGCAGATAGGAGCTTACAGACTATCGTGCTGACATATTGACTGAAGAATTTAGATGTGTTGAACTGGACTTATTAGGAGTTTTAGAAACACATCTTCCAGGGGTAGGAAACGTGAAATTAGGTAATATAGAATTTATTTACTCAGGCATGAAGAATGGGTTGTAAAGACAGGGGGTAGGTCTAATGATGAATAAGGAACCATCTTTCTTATTAAGGTTGGGAAGGTATTAATAAAAGAAATCTAGTTGCTCATTTTCATCAAATAGCATAAGCAGTGCGATAGCACTGCCGAAGTGAAGAACGATGTTGGCACAATGTATTAATTATTCATTATTTATTTTTTAATTTTTTGGTTTGTTTGTTTTAGACCAGGGTACTTCGTATAAAGGAGTTGTCGTAGAAACTTCAAAAAGAGCTCATTCGATTGGAAATTGAGAAGGCTAGTGCCCTTTTAGTAGTCGAAAGTGATTGGAGGGCAACCAGCCCCCCCTCCCACGCCCATCATTTACCCAAACACATCCAATCGAAATTTTGAGATAGCTATTGTGTTCAATGTAGTTGAAAGGTCCTGAAATTATGTCTTTTAGGATTGCATCCCCCCCCGCACAGCCCTCAGGGCAGGGGTTGTAAGTTATGCCCTGGGGGCACACAATAGTTTTATAGAAAGGGTTGTCGTATAAACTTCGGAGGGGGCTCATTGAAATGATACTCAGAAGCTCTAGTGCACTTTTTAAAACTTAAAGTGATCGGAGGGCAGCTACCACCCCCTCCCACACGTCGTGTTTTCTCGAAATGAATCCAATAGAAATTTTTAGATAAGCATTTTATCCAAAATAGTCCAAAGATCATATAACAAGGCTTTTGAGGTTGAATCAAACACCCAGAGCTTGGGGTCAAGGGTTGTAATTTATGCCCCTGGGCCATTTAAGGTTTTTTATGGAAGGGAAGGTTGTAAAAGCTTTAGAGTAGGTTCATTTGGTTGAAAATTGGAAGTTCTAGTTCCCTTTTAAGAGTCAAAAGTGATGGAGGGCAACCCCCTCCCCCCGAATACCCCTCTTTTCACAGAACACATCTTATTGAAATTGTTAGATAGCCACTTTGTTTAAAATAGTCAAAAGAACATTATAATAATGGATTGAGATTGATACTACCCCCCAGAGCCCCGGGGCAAGGTTTGTAAGTTATGTCCTGGGGTCATATAAGTTTTTATGGAACGGGGGGTCATATAAACTTCAGATGAGGCTTATTTGCAACGATTAGAACAATTCGGAAGACAAAGTATGCATAGATATAGTTAGAAAACGAACCACGTAAAGAACGTACCGTGCCACAGGAAGCCCACAGTCACAGTTTATATAATTATCCAGTAAGCTTATCGCAGATCATTTCTGGTCTTCGTTCTCGGTGCGAACAAAAAGCTCCTCCCACTTCTTCGTGCAGTTATGGATCAGTGTGTTTGCGTCAATCAATGAGAAATGGTTAGAAAGTGCATTATTCGAAATTGTAAAAGCAGAAAAAAACTTGGTGAGCCGGCCAAGTGGTTTGCAACTGTCCCATCTCACAGATATGACTTAATTTATATACAAATTATGACTTAATCTATTATTTACATACAGTGGACTCAAATGATTGGCCTATGTAGGATTTTGTAAAAAAGGAGGCGGGGGGTTGATGAAATATGTGAAAATAAGGATGTTTTTTCTTCTAATAACTAGTGGAATAGGTGTGATGGTTTCAGGGGCGGATCCAGGATTTTTTTTAGGGGAGGGGGGCGCAAAGTAGGTTGATCCGACAAACTTACGCTAGGAGCAAGTTTAATTAATGCAAACTTGCGTTAATTAGGTAAATTACACTACTTTAGACTACTTTATGGGGGTAACCCTCGCCTCCCCCCCCCCCTTCTGGATCCACAACTGGATAGTTTATCATTTGTAGTTCCTGCGATATTTGAAAAGTCTAGTTACCTGTTTTGGCGGAGAGCCTAGATAAAACTAGTTTTGTTTTCAATCAATGTTTTCATATGAAATGGGCAGACCTTTCCTGAACTTTAAACAATAAACACCTCTGTTTGAAAATCTTTTGCATTTTCTGAATTTAGATAGCGATAAGGGTTCCTGATTGAGACCAATTTTAGGACTTGGGTCTCTTTTTTTGAACAAAGGGGTAAAATTTTTAAAATTTGTGTTTGATTATCTCCTTAATGAGCTCCTCAGTACTACAGACAATAAAAATCAAACCAATATCAATAAACAGATGTGAAAAGTGGAAGTGACTATATTTAATTTAGCTACAAGTCTACATTCATGCCCACCACGTAATTTCCCTTTGAGAAAAAATTGATAAAACTTTTAAAACTGAAATATCAATGCGAAGCACCAAATATCATAATCAAATGTCATCGCTTTATGGCATTGTTCAAATAAAACTTATTTTTTACTTGATTATCGTCGTAAATTTATTCTTTGTCTTTCTTTCCATTCTTAAACCAATTTTATATTTACCTTTTGCATTATTACAGCCCACTATATATACATTCATATAAATTTATATGCAGTGTTACCGCCATACCAATTATTCTCCTTTCCTTTTTTATTCTTTAATAATAATTTCTGGTCGTTTTGAGTTTGAATTATTGTAGGCTTCTATTTCTACT
>JAQQPU010023512.1:0-13233 GCA_029168905.1 Artemia sp. Kazakhstan ARC1039 | reverse complement strand
GATGATCACAGATTTTCTAAAATGGAAGTTGCATTTCACCGAGTTTCAATAAAAGCGTTTAATAAACATACTAAGTTAAATTAAAAAGTTATAAAAGTGCTCTGTATAATATTGAATTTAATATTGAAAAGACGAATTCGCAGTATTTTTTTCACCCTTTTTTTCTTTTTTTCTGTTTTGGAATTGGAATAATCACAAATTTTATAAAATAGAAGTTGTAGTACACCGATATTCAATAAAAGCATCTAAGGAACTTTCTAAGTTAAACTAAAATATTATAAAATCCCTCTGGAGAATACTGAATTCAAAGTTAAAAAGACGAATTCGCGAGATTCCTCCTTATTTCTTTTTTTTCTACTTTAGATTCGGGATGATCGTGAATTTTCTAAAATGGGAGTTATATTACACCGATTTTCAATAAAAGCGTTTAATAAACATGCTAAATTAAATTAAACTGTTATAAAAACGCCCAGGAGAATCTTGAATTCAATGTTCAAAAGACGAATTCACAATATTTTTTCTCCCCTTTGTTCCTTTTTTTTCTATTTTAGATTTGGGATGATCACAAATTTTCTAAAACGGAAGTTGTCTTAGACCGAGTATCAATAAAAGTGTTTAATAAACATACTAAGTTAGATTAAAATGTTATGAAATTGCTCTGGAGAATATTGAATTTAATCTCAAAAAGACGAATTCGCAAAATTTTTTTCGCCTCTTTGTTTCTTTTTTTTCTGTTTTAGATTTGGGATGATCACAAATTTTCTATAATGGAAGTTGTAGTACACCGATTTTCAATAAAAGCGTTTAATAAACATAATAAGTTAAATTAAACTGTTATAAGAATGCCCAGGAGAATCTTGAATTCAATGTTTAAAAGAAGTATTCACTCCCAGTTATTTCTTTTTTTCTATTTCTGATTTGGGTTGATCACAAAATTTCTAAAATGGAAGTTGTGCTACACCGATTTTCAATAAAAGTGTTTAATAAACACACTAAGTTAAATTAAAATGCAATACAAATGCCCTGGAGAATATTGACTTAAATGTTAAAATGTCAAATTCGCAATATTTTTTTTTGTCTCTTTGTTTCTTTTTTTTCTGTTTTAGATTTGGGATGATCACAAATTTTCTAAAATGGAAGTTGTATTACACCGAGTTTCATTGAAGTTACATGGTGAGACAGAACATAAAGACATGTGCATATTCACTGAACGGGCAAGAGAAGAATTAAAACGGATTGTTGTCTATTGATTAGAAGAACCATTTGCTGGCGTATCAATTGATATTTAGTTGAAATTTCAGTGCCATACAAATAAGTATAATAGAGATATATTTTTCCAGCGACATGATTAATGTTGCTGTTCAAGTACCTGATTTATGACCCAACGGAGAAAAGGGTTATTTACGTATTATAGTGTTAGTTGTCAAAATGATTAGTCTTGTCTTTTGTCTCAGGTTGCTTTGATTTGTATAAATAAATGTTAATAATGATAATATTTTTTTGTAAATCTAGATCATTTATAGTTGTAGATAGTTATGGTTTAGGGTAAGGGCAAATTTTGGTAGCCACTTTTTTCTATTTGTTATGACAATTGTTCCCCACTACAAGCCATTCTATTCTTGTTTTCCCTGAGTTGAATCCAAAATAGGTGAATATCAGCTACATTATAAAAATCAGTGACCAAAGTGGGGGAATATAAGTTATATTAAATTGTTTCCATTATTAAAAATATCTAATATTAAAAATATCCAAAATCAAGTGTAAAGGGCCAGGCACACGTACCTGATTTCAGGAACTGATTTCAGCATCAGTGGACAAACGATAAAGGTAAGAAAAATTTATTGCGCAAAATTTTCAAAACAAAAAATCATGGACACATAGTCAACTGGAGTTTATTAATGGTTACTTGATTGATCTCAGCTTTGTTCTCAGTTTAATTCTCAGCTCAATAGTGGGGTCTTTCACCTCAGATACCTCTAGCTGACTATTTATTTGTATCCCTATTTATTTTGTGATGATCATGATGAAAATCAGCGCTGATTTGTAAATCGGCGCCGAAAACTAAAAATTTTTTCAGCCTCAAATCGACGCTTATTTCTTTTAAAATCGGTGCTGATTTGGAAATCAGTTCCTGAAATCAGTTACGTGTGCCCAACCCTTAAGGACTAAGAAACGAATTACCGGAAAGTCGATCTGAGATATGTAGTACGACCCGGAGCTTAGAATGCTCGAATTACATTACTTTATCTCTTTGCTACTAAGAAATTTTAATCATTTCTTTAATTGTAAATATTTCTTTTTGAAAGTTAATTTGGCTTGATTTTTAGTGTTTTTTTTTTTATTTTCCGGCATTTGACTTGGAGTACTAATTCGGCAACGTTTTTCTTCTTGCCTGTGATTTTGTTTTATCCCCCACCCTTTCTGTTTATATTTTTGCCATTATTCGCACGAAGTTCATTTTAGTTCTTGGAGTTGGAATCTTTTTTTTTTTACGTTAATTAAACATTTTTATGCTTGATTGGTGTTTCTTTTCTTGCTGTGTTATTTGTTTTGCTTTTTCTATTCTTTTCGACAAATAAAGCGAATTCGGCCATCTTAACCTACAAGCCATCTTAACTTCTTTTTTTTCACCGAGTTAAATTCAATATAGGCTAACATCGGTTACGTTAAAAAGTACGTAATTGGTGAATGTCAGCTGTAATATACTACTTATATTCTGTAGTTATGCAAATGCCCAACAGATTTTAGTAACTGTTGACAAATATTCAAAATTAAGTACAAAGACTAAGTAACCAAATAACGGAAATTAAATATGAGATAGAAAGTATATTTTCTAGGACTCTTAACGAAGAGTATGGATAACTGACAAGAGTGGGAACTGGCGATAGTGTCGACAAATAAAAACCCAACGCAATCTAGCGTTTGGCGTCACTTGGCATCTTTTCCAGTGTAACAATAAGAATAATTAAATTAGTTTGTGTGGTTCGTAAAATTAGTGTTTTAATAAGTGTCTGATGTCAGTTCCTTACAGGTAAACGATAACAAAGCTGGAAAAAATGGCAAGTGTCGCCAACCGCTAGATGGCGTTGATGTTGACCTAAATAACCCATACTTTTTGAACCAGAACTTAAATACTTAAGTGAAGCTAGTGATGATTAGTCCCCGAAGCCGCGCCGCGCCGAAATGACGGCGGCGAATGTGTGATTCAGTATCGGGAAATTTTTTTGGCGGCGCGCCACCGATTTTAGACCGGCGGCGCGCCACGGCGCGCCGATTTTTCTAATTAAAAATAATAATAAAAATTCCACTTCACCAAGCACGTTCAACCTCGATTTTAGTAAGGATTTTTAAATGGTTGGCTAAAAACATACAAGAACAATATGACAAAACAAGAATTTTTTGGGCCGTGCGGAAAGTGTTTATGTTCACCGTCGATCAGACCAAGTAGAATTCTCATTTTTAGCCACTAGACCCAGGGAAACCTATGTTGTTAAAGGAAGTAAAAAAAAAAAATAACAACATCGAAAAAACACTGTATACAAATCAGATACCATGGCTTAACAACACCAACAATTTTAAATCAGCGGTTACATCACTTCAGTTACAATTGATGTAACAAAAGTCAGTTTGTTCACTCTGCCTGGAGCCATTGATCTTTTTGAACTCACTATCAGTCCTGTCGTGCTAAAAAGCCGTTTAGCTGGGGCACATGTGGCCGGTACAGCCAGAACTTGACGAGCGTAAACTGCCACTCGCGGGATCTGATACTAGTACTGGACCTTGGGGTCCCACAGAATGCCGCAAATGGGCTTCTTCTTTGTATCTGCTGAAATAAGTTGTTTTATAAGGGAGAACAAACTGCACCTTCACCATAGGGCTCCTGCGCACTGCACTACAGGAGGAACTAAACTGCACCTTTACCCTCTTTTCTTATCAACACAGAATAACCCTCCGAAATTCTTTTCTGAAAGAAGTGGTCAATATATAACGTTTCAAGTCAAAGTTTAAGGCTACTTCAACCTCAGTGTGCTCTGCTAACTGTGCAAAAAAATGTAATTCATTTCTATAGATATATTTCTATACTAGCTCTAGATAATCTACCAAGCGGGAAACTACCGCAAATCAGCATCGATAAATAAATGAAACCCAAAACGAACAAAAATAACAATAAATAACTGAGTCAAACTCAAAACGAGCAGAAATTAACATAAGTTGGGCTCAAAACCCCCTATGCCTTCCCAAGGCCAGAACATAATTTTCACTTTACTGAAAAAATATAAATGTTTTTACTTTTATAACTTTATTAAATCAAATAATATTAACATTTTGATTACTAAATATCAGTATATGTATATTAAACTGACAATGCATATTCATTTGTATTTTTGTCAGTGAAGTACAAATTATGTTCTGGCCTTGGGAAAGCATAGGGGTTTTGAGCCCAACTTATGTTAATTTCTGCTCGTTTTGAGTTTGACTCGGTTATTTATTGTAATTTCTGTTCGTTTTGGGTTTCATTTATTTATCGATGCTGATTTGTGGTAGTTTCACGCTTGGTAGATTATTTGACTTTAATTTTGCTCATTTTTGGTTTAATGGAGTTCTTTACTTTTCTTTGAAAAAACTTATTTTTTGGAAACAGTTTTTTTAATTAATTTCTGTTCGTTTTATATTGACATAGTCTTTTCAGGGAAAAAGAAAATCATACTTTAAATCTTTTCGTTTTTGTAAGAATTTATAGTTTGGCCTGCTATTTGTATGCTGGAAAACAATTTTCAGCAAAATTTAACAACATAGACCCTTATAAAAATCTGGACACAAATAATAGTGTTTAATTTAGTTTCATACCTCCTCTAGTTGACCTGAAATGGAAAACTTGATAACATTCGCAAAAAAAATTTGTTTACTTTCTTTGATAGCTTGGATACACTTACGCTATTTTGATTTGGTCAAATTTTAAGAGCAGAAGAAGCCCTGAAAGTTTGAACATAATACCCTCAGTCGTTCTTGGGATACTGCTGAGATGCCTTATTGGGAATTAGCATAAACACAGTGCATTTTGATTTAATCTTAAGGCAACATTTACTTTTTAAACATAAAGGCAAATGGGAGGGTGGGCGTGGGAGGGGGATTAGTTTCCCTCCAATGACTTTCGACTATTAAAAAGGACCATCAGCCCTTTCTATTTTCAATCGAATGAGCCCTTTTCGAAGTTCCTACGACAACTTCTTTGATACGAAGTGCCCTGGTCTAATCAACAACAACAACAAAAAAAAATGATACATTATACCCACATCGATCTCTACTATAAAAATGTCAAGCCTTCCAATCACTTTCGATTATTAAAAAGGGCACTAGGCTTTTCGATTTCCAAACTAATGATCCCTTTTTGAGTTTCTACGACAACGCTTTCTATAAACACCGTATATCCCCCAGGGCATAAATTACAACCCTTACCCTAAGGGCTGTGAGGGTGGTTGTCATCCTCTAAGACCTAATTTCCAGAACTTTCAACTACGTTAAACAAAATGGCTATCTCAAATTTTGATTGTATGTGTTTCGGGAAATGGTGGGCGTGGAAGGGGTGTTAGTTGCCTTCCAATCATTTTCGACTATTAAAAAGGGCACAAGCCACTCCAATCTCTAATTGAATGAGCCCTTTTCAAAGTTTCTACGACAACTTCTTCGATATGAAATGCCCTGGTCTAAAGGAAAAAATAATAAATAATACATTGTGCCAACATCGTTCTTATATACCTCCAGGGCATAACTACAAAACCCTTTCCCTAAGGGTTGTGGGGGAGTAACCTCCTCAAAAAACATATTTTCTCTCTGGAAATCAGTTACTCTGAACAAAATGGCTATCTTAAAATTTTGATTGGATGTGTTTGGGGAAATGGTGGGCGTGGAAGGGATGTTAGCT
This sequence comes from Artemia sp. Kazakhstan ARC1039, assembly GCA_029168905.1. Classification (NCBI taxonomy): domain Eukaryota; kingdom Metazoa; phylum Arthropoda; class Branchiopoda; order Anostraca; family Artemiidae; genus Artemia; species Artemia sp. Kazakhstan ARC1039. Next base: position 7,310 of record JAQQPU010023512.1, on the reverse strand, counting down.
GCCTTCCAATCACTTTCGACTATTAAAAAGGGCACTAGTTATTCCAATTTCCAATCGAATGAGCCCTTTTTGAAGTTTCTACGACAACTCCTTCGATACGAATTGCCCTGGTATGGAAAAAAAAAATAATACATTGTGCCAACATTGTTCTTTACTTAGACATCTCGATTGCGCTGCCTATGACAACATCCTGAATTGCCTAATGCTCTTTTACCTACCTCTTTTCATCCGAAAAATCAGAAAGAAAAATGAACAGAATTTTAAAGTGGAAGGTAGAATTTTTGTTTCAAGAAAAATTTCTTCTTCTCCTTCCTATGAACCGATATACACGGCGAGCCCAAGATAACAGTATTTATTTTTAAGAAACAGATTAGCCGGGATGACGGTTGAAGCCCGGAGGTCGATATCGATAACCAAAAAAGAGAAAAAAAACGGCGGCGTATTAGTGACGCCGCCGCCGATAGAATCAGCGGCGGCGTCAGCGCGCTGATGCAAGCGCCGCCGCCGATTTTCGGCGCCGCCGATTTTCGGCGCGGCTTCGGGGTCTAGTCATGATACTGTTACGAAACTAAAAGATGAGTTGGAATTAATGTCATCGATAAAGTCTGTCGATAATTCTAACCTCGGGCTTCTTAAAAATAAAGGTTTTATCTTAGAAAATGCTAAACATCAGAATAATATTATTGCAACTTAAAGTGCTCAACAAAATGAAATATTTTCAAACAATTCACTGACCTATTGATGAAAGTAAGAATTTCAGATCATTTAACAAATGGTAGAATTTACTAAGTTCAGGCTTTGCTGCATAAATGATAAGTTCAAGAGGCCTAGCTTTTAGAGCAGAAACTGATGTTGAGAGATGTTTAATCTTGTCAAATGTATAGTTATCAGATGATATCAGTTCAGGGTACTCAGTCATCTCTTGTAATGAAGAAAAATGAACTTAAACAGAAAGGATTTAAAGCCTAACCCGCCGATGGTCTGCTATATTGACGAATTCGGCGAGGAAGGGGAAAATAGATTGGTCCCGACATAATAAATGTTGGCTGTTATGTACAGCTATCTAACTTCACTGTGCTTATAACTGAGAAAACTTTTTTCCTCTTTTTTGGTGTGATGTTTATTACATGGCTTCTAGCAGGGTATTATTTCCTTTTTTGCGGATAAAGCTTATTTAGTGTGATTTTTAGTTGCAAAGAAAAGTATGAGTGTCTACTATTTCTTTTGTTTTCATTATTTCAGGAGGGGAAGAAAAAAGGGGCTGTACCCTTCTGGGGGAAGACAGAAGGGTGTAAAATAAATATTTGATAATGGTTGATTGGGTTTGTGGAGTATCTGTATCGAGGCTAGAGGAATTTGAAAGAAATTATCTTTAATAATGTTTTCAAGCACCTCTAGTTTGTGATAAGAATAATTTCCCAAATTCTGTTCTTGTCCCTCGGAAGAAACATTTGGACTCTTTTTAAATAGTCCCTAAAAGTCCTAGTGCACGAAAAATATCATTTTGAAACTGTCGTTATTGGAGGAGCGGACAAATTGAAAATTGGTCTTCGTGAATCATACATAGATATCTCTTGGTAAGTGAGACCTTTTTGGATGAACATTGTGCAAGTAAAGCAAATATCGATAATTAATATTTTTGTGTATATACAATATGACAAAAATATGATGGTTAGCGATTACATGGATAAAAAAGGAGTTCTTATCCCTATATACCGAAATGGTTTCACAAAATGCACTACTGAAAGTGCCAAGTGTAATGTCGGATCTTCGAATGTCGCTTATGATCCTTGATGACTTAAATCTTAATTTAATAGACAGTCTCCCGTTTAGCCAGCAAGGAGTTCACAAGCATGCCCTGTGTCCTTTATAGTGTAAGCAATCATACGGTGAAAACCCAGTGTATCTTATTCCGATTCCAGTATCTAAAGCCTATTCTTCTCTTATTGACAATATTTTTGCAACGGATCCATGTGAGGCTGCATTTGTGCAGGGTTGCCACCCGGGGAAAAATCACTAGATTTTAGTTATATTTTGGTTGATTTAGTGATTTTCTTCAATAATCTAGTGATTTATGTGCTGATTGAGTGATTTACTATTTTAGGGAATATAGAAAATCACTAGAAATAGTGATAAATCACTAGGGGTAGCAACTCAGCATTCGTGGTTATGGCAGACTTGTTACCCCACTGTTTTAAAAGGCCTGATCAAAAAATTGAAACGATAGTCACTAAAGCTAATCCCATAAAAAGGAGAAGTTACTCAAAACACATTTAACAAGGTTAAAATCAAATTTTAGTTATAAAGACTAGATTGACGTTATTTTTAAGAGAGATAAATAAAATGCATAGAATTAATTCCAAAAGAAATTAAATGAGAAGTTGGATCTTTGTTGTCCTTATAAAATTTGCACCAGAAGAGACTTTCACATAAAAAGTACCATTTATAAGCCTCTCACTCTTAAAATCTATTCATGGGAAAAAAATCTACCATATAAGAGAAGAAGGAAATACCCTTTAGACCATAAATATAAAATGTTTCGAAATCTATAAAATCTGCTAACTTAAATTCTGAGAATAGGTAAATATAGTAAATATAGGTAAATATGGTAAATATAGTAAATATAGTAAATATAGGTAAGAATAGGTAAATTCTGAGAGTAGGAATTGAATCAAGCAACAATCGAAAGAAAAATCATGGTTGCAGCGGCAGCTGCAACCTAGTAAAGAGCGAACCACAGCCCATACTTATCAAAAGTTGAAAGACGTATTTTAAAAAAAACTGTCTAGTGAGGAAAAATAACCATTTGACACTAAATCAGGAATGGTAACAATTGTTTCAGTTAATCTTAGAAGTAAAAGTTTATTGTGAAAAGAAATTTATGGTGATTTCGAAAAAGAGCCTGATGAAACCCCTTGAAAATGGCGTCAAATGGAAATAAAAAGTGCACCATTGGAATCAGCATGGTCGAAAACCTATTGTAGGATAATTACAGTCTTCCACCTTGAACACCAAGGAAAACGACTTTTTGCATGGGTAGCACTGATCTATCTCCTTTTTTTTCTTTCTTTTTTTTTCTAGAAGGGCTAGGGGGTGGCCCGAGCATCATAGAGAGGTGCGTAATAGTTCATTCAAAAGGGTATTAAATTTTTAAGTGACCGAAAAGATTGGAGGGCTAATAGCCCCCTCCCCCCCCAACAAGTCTTATAAAAATTTTGAGATAGCCATTTTGTTTAACATTGTTCGAAGGTCCAATATATATGGTTTTGATGATGATATGACCCTCCAGAGTCCCTGGGGAAGGGCTGTATGTGGTATCGAGCGTAACGGTATCGTGCGTATTGGTATCGCATGTACCATATCGGGAATATCGGTATCTGCTGTTGTTTTTTTCAGTCATTTTCTAAGCTCATTTTTTTAAAGTATGTCCCGGCAAGGTATCATGGTTGCAGCGGCAGCTGCAACCCAGTAAAGAGCAAACCACAGCCCATAGTAACCAAAAGTTAAAAAACGCGTTTTGAAAAAAGCTGCCTTGTGAAAAAAAATCCCATCTGACATTGACTCAGGAAAGTTAACTATTATTTCGATTTGTCTTAGAAGTAAAAATTTATTGCAAAAGGAAATTTATGGTGATTTCGAAAAAAACCTCAAACCCCTCGAAAATGGCGTCAGATCAAAATGAAAAGTTTGGAATCAAAATGGTCAAAACCTTGTACAGGGAAGTTACAGTCCCCCTCCCTGAACAACAAGGAAAATCACTTTTTTGCATCGGTAGCACTGATCTGTCTCCCGTTTTTTTGCTGTTTTTTTTTTTCAACAGGTCTAGCGGGCTACTACAATATCATAGAGAGATTCTTAATGGCTCATTTAAAAGCTGTTCCTCATATCTACGTACTTTTTATAAATTCTGCCATCTGCAAGTGCCATATGGCACTAAAATGGCACTTTTTGTGCTACTTCTCAAAGGGTTTCACCGTAAATAGGCTATATCAATCACCACGGTTTGAACTTCAAGAGTAGTTTGAAGTTTCTTGAATATCATTTTAAATTTGACTTTAGGACCAGAGAAAGAGACTTGGATTCAAAGATCCCTATCCCTATGTTCATACCTGAGAATGGGGTTGAAATTACAAACGATTTCTTCGTACAGTTCATAGCATAGGCTTATATGGTTACTTTATGTTCAATTTCCTTAGCTAAAATGTCTAGCGAATTAAAATCAACTTGGTGGACTGTGATGAAAAAGTTGAGAGCCATGGCTAATTAATAAAAAAAATCCAAGAGAGATAGCCTGAGTGACAGGCAAAGCTGGCATAGATCATTTTTCAGAATTGTTAAAAAATGATGTCATTACACTTATTGATAGATAGTCTATCATCCATCCATCCTAGGGCAGAACTAAGGTTAATAGGCATTGAGTAAGGGTAATTCAAATAGGATATCAGTTCTGTGAGCCATTTGAAGGCGATTGGAGATTCATAATAAAAAAGTTTTTTTCAAAACATGAATGATGAATTGTTGAAAATTTGGTGTTCTTATATGGCATAAGATAATGCCAATAATTGTATTCTAGGAAGTATTTTCAGTGCTAATTGCTAAACGTCTAAATGTGACCTACTTTCTCCATATTCTCAAGGGAGTGTTTTCTGCTATTTATCAACTGTTTCGGCAAATAGCGGAAATATACTGTTCTTTGATTTAAGGGGGAAATGCAAGTTTTTGATAAGTTGAGTAGGGAAAGAAAAATGGAAAAACTATTTATATAAAATAAACAATAACAACGGTAAAATCAATAAGAATTCCAAATAGGGATAGGTCCTTTTATTAGACAGTAAAACGAAAATATATAACAAAGACTCTAAATATTTCGATCTCACAGTCGGTCATCATCATCAGTAGAGTTACTGATGTCACAGTAACCGACTGTGTCATCGAAATATTTAGAGTCTTTGTTTTATATTTTCGTTTCACTGTCTAATAAAAGGACCTATCCCTATTTGGAATTCTTATTGATTTCGTCATAGAAAAGGCAGTGTGGTCATGGAGAATAATAGTAATAAAAACGGTAGGATGCAAAGTGGTTACAGCTTCTCTTCATCAGGGTTTAAAACTGAATTCGTGCCAAAAAAAAATTATTATATTCGGAAGAAACCTAAAAAATAGGCATCGAGTGGTATGTTCACTTGAATCATAGGTCATATTTGTGAATACTTTCAACTGAATCTAAGAAGTGACATTAAAACTTAAAACGAGCGTACATTATTCCGTATAAATAAAAAAGATCATGGCAGCGTTGTTTTTGTATTAAATTTTAATCAAAAACGAACAAAGATTAATTTAAAAAAACAAAGTTTTTCCGAGGGAATAAAGGGCGAAGTTGAAACTTAAAACCGACAAACATTATTACTTCACAGCCTATTTAATATATATTAATATAACTAGTATAAATAAACCAACTAATTATGTTTCCTTATGCTTTTAGGATTATACAAAACTAGCGCTTTACTGAAAACACAAAATAATATAGGACTTTTGGTACAATAAAAGCAAACCAATTAAGGGCACTTTTTATAGAATCAAAATATTATCAATCCCTTTTAAGAAAAAGCAACAATCCATTTTAGGATTTTCTTTATTTTTTACGTTTATTTTGGTGTCACTTCTGCACAATGGCTCAGTCCAATAACTGGCTCTCGTTTTGGTTCTTAAAAGGACATGTCATGATTAGTTTGTACACAAGTTCGAAGTAAGGCCATCTTGATAGTATTAGGACGATAGACTAGCTTTAGAATTTGTATCATAGCTTGAAATTCACTCTTGTATAGAGAGAAATAATCGGATTTCCAGAGTTCATATTATGTCTTATTTGATCTTCATTTCAGGTGATACTAAAACATATTTCTTACAATTTAAGACTGTATATTACCCACTATTGGTATATTGGTATTATATCTGGTGAGAGCAAAATGCTGCTTGATAAATCAATCCAATATTTCTGTATGCTGTTCAATTACTTCGCGGTTATTAAAAAATATTTAGTTTTACGCTTATGTTTTTAAGATAATTTTAATTGTATACTGAAAGTTACTAATGTCGAACTGGTGTAAGACTATGAAAAGCTTTATAGATTAGTTTAGTGTTGCCAGGATACATACTAATTTTTGACTCTTAAATCAATAATCCTGTTTTTTATACTTGACTTTTGTGTTTTCAGTAAAGCGCTAGTTTTGTATAATCCTAAAAGCATAGGGAGACATAATTAGTTGGTTTATTTATACTAGTTATATTAATATATATTAAACAGGCTGTGAATTAATACTTTTTGTCTGTTTTAAGTTTCAACTTCGCTCTTTACTTCCCTCGGAAAAACTTGGTTTTTTTAAATTAATAAAACAATAAACCCAGAACTGATCATAAATAATAGTAGTGGTTGAGTGGTTGAGTTATAATAGTGGGTGAGTTCAAGGAGAAGACTAGTATTGCAGAATAATACAACTTTTGGTTACAGGATCAACACTTGATTACAACCCTAGTACAGGGTCTTCTTGAAAAACCCCTGGCTGCAGCTGAGGGTCGCCGTGAAAGATTTTTTTTTTGAAAAGCTAAATCCGTCTCGTTTGTTTTCCCAGGCAATGGTTGAGTGCTAGCTTGTATTTTATTTGTGATCTTTTCCTATCTTGTGTTAGTTCTTTCTTTCCTATCTTTCTTTTCCTAGCGTGTTGTTCTTTTCCTATTTTGTGTTAGTTACTCCATTATAACACCCTTGTGTGTTTTTATGGGAGAATAAAAATTATCATTAATTTATTAAAATATGTTGCAAGATTTTGTATGTGTAATTTCTGTTCCATGGCTTCATATTTTTAATACGACCGTAGCAACAAATTATCCCAATTTTCTAAGAAAGGCCATAAGACAGATTCATGTAATTATTGGCCGAATTCTCCTTTGTCTAAGGTTTTAGAAAATTAATTAAACAATGAATCACATTATATTTTGATAAAAAAAACAATTCTAAGAACCAGTTTGGACTTAGGTCTAGTCATTCAAGCCAACATGCTGTTAGCAGACTGATACAAAGGGTTAATTCTTTGTATTTATTTGTTAATATTAATTAATAACAAAAAAACTTAATATAAACACATCCCCCCTCAAATGCCACAGCCCCCCAATTGATTACCACAGGAGGGGTAATCAAACAAATCCTCAAAAAGAAAAAAATTAGTAATAATGTTAGTAATAACAAGTTAATGATTCTCTAAGTGACAAAAATCAGTTATCGACCTATTTTATGACATAAAAAAAGAAATTTG
>JAQQPU010023511.1:0-10609 GCA_029168905.1 Artemia sp. Kazakhstan ARC1039 | reverse complement strand
TGCGCAAAACCATTTGTGGCAGAATTTACCTCTTGACAATTTAAGACATCGGACCAGTCAGTGGTTCTTAGGAATCAATAAAATGGTTTATATTTGCAGAACTGTAATTTCGAGTAGGTGTTGGGATACTAATTCTAGACCGTAGAGGTAGTTGTTGCGAAGGTAGAGACAAATAAATAGGAAAATGGTCTGACAGATCCGAAAATACTATATTTGAGGACAGGTCATTTCCGAGGGAAGTGGATACAAAAATGTTGTCAATTAATGTTGAAGTTGATCTCACAGGATCGACTCTACTGGGGAAAAAAATTGTGGGTAGAAGACCACTCGCGGTTACCGATTCAAAAAAAGTGTCAGATTCAATATTTTTACCAACATTGAGTAAGTTGCAATTAAATTCCCCAAGAACTATTGCCTTTTTATGGGGTAGGTTAATAAAATTAGAAAAATCATCAAACAGATTACAAAAACATGAGGTCGGAAATGGAGGAGGTTTATAAAATAAGGAGAGTATATAGGAATTTTGGCCGATAACTATGTTTACAATTATTGAATAAATACATCTGAGCTTTAGTTGTGTAGAGAAAATAGATTCGCACTCTGATAGCCTGGTAAAATTTACATTCGAACTGATGTAAAGTGAGATACCACCAGAACACTTTGTCAATCTTCTGGGCATATGGATTATTTGGTAACCAGGGAGTAAAAAATCACTTGTGTCATCATTATCGGAAAGCCATGTCTCTGTTAATCCTATTACATCGAAAGGGCAGACACCATTAATTGAAATTAAATCTTTAAACTTGAGCCACTTATCCCGGATGCTTCTGATGTTGAAACAAAGAACATTAAGGGAATTATTATTTACTAGTTTTGGCTTCACATTAGTAGCAAAATCGAAAATATCAAGGTATTTACACCTAGCATTTGTTAAGTTACCAGGGGGGCTGCTTATAGGGTTGGCATGCTGATTATCATCTATATCGGGATAATTAAAAGCAATGTTATTCGAAAGGGATAATTTAGTTAAAAACGAAAAGTCACACATTAAATAGTCGTCAGGCGTTCTGATTGTGACTCAATCAGCCTATGTTGGCTTAAAACACTCTCAATTTGAATTTCTGCTTCGGAAACTATGGTCTCGCCAAAGTGGGTTTTTGCCAAATTCTTCAGAATAATGCATTTCAACTGACTGGGTAACTCTAATTGGGAGATGAGCATAGAGGTAACTGTAAAGCTGGCTAATTTAAAGTACACGTTTGATTCATCTTCCAAAGCATTTGGAGAAACTGTGTGAAATCTGTGGGGAGTAATTCCAGGTAGCTTTGTCGGTCTTGATGTCTTTCCTTGCGTAGGATTTTCCGAAAGGGGGTTCTTCAGGGTTTTTTTGGGGGCACTTGCTATCAAGGGGAACCATGGATTGGTTTTGTCTCGGATGAGATTATTCTGAAAACTTTCAACACTAGGGGAAGCATTGGGAACTCTTGGTGTCCTGGGGGCTGCTGGTTGCCTGGGGCCTGTTGGTGGTTCAGGGGCTGTTGGTTGCCTGAGGCCTGTTGGGGGACGGGGGACTTTTGGTGTCCTTGGAACTTGCATTGCTACAAAAGGGATTGGAAGTTGTTGCTCTTTTGCTATTCTTAGTATCTCTGCCCTTTGTTTATATTTGGGACAGTTTCCTTTATCTAGGGACTGGTGTTTGCCCTTACAATTAGTACATATTGGGTCAAATTGACAGTTTGACTCATTATGGTCCTTGCCAAGGCAACTCTTACAAATGTTGGAATCCTCTCTACAGTATTTATCTGAGTGCCCAAGCTTTAGACATTTAGTACATTGTAATGGCTTTTCTTTGAAAGGCTTGAAAGATTTTTGTTGGCCAAAGAGGAACACTTTGTCAATATTAAATTGTCCTTGAAGCTCAAACAACACAGTTTTAAAGTTTGAGGTTTCAGTGGTTTCGCGACCAAGGGTATGAACACTAGAGACCGGAATGCATTCACCTTTTTCATTCATCAATGCTTCCATCAGGTCCGAGTTTAGAAACGATTTAGGGATATTGTAGAGCACTATCTTTGTTTTTATTGGGCTTGGGGACCACAGATGGGCTGTGACAACAACATTTTCAACACTTTTTAGCTCCATTACCTTTTTCACTGATGTGGGATCGTTCAAAAGGATATCTAGGGATCCTGATCTGTTTATATTCATATTAAAGTTGCAACGAATGGTCTTGAAGAGGGAAACTCGCAACTTTGGTAGATCACGGTTGGTAAACAAGCAATTATCAGATTGGGGAACTAGTTGAATAATTACCGGGGAATCGGCTGGATTTCTTGAAGAGTTGTTCGTGGTATCGGTTTAATGTATTATTGCTGAATCTGGTGGACTTTTTGATCTCTGTCTTCTACGCTTAGCCGAGTTTACTATCTTAAAGCCTTCTTCATCTTTTTCAGTATCAGTTGTTGAGGGGGATGGACATTGGGTGGTATCCATGTTTAGGGTATGAATACTCTTCAGAGAGGTCGCTGGTAGACTCACAGCTGTAGGGGGGGTTCTAGCAAGGGCTTTTGAAGATGGTTGAAATGGTGACTTACTCATATCCCTATCAGGAGGTTGTTTTGGAGGCTCCTTTTTTCCAAACATTTGAGCTATTCAAACTCACAAATTCGAACACTAATTAGAAATTGTTTCTCAATAAATTCAAAATAATGAACAGTAACGAGAAAAGTACCAGTAATCTGGTTTAGTGTTTACTAATCAGTTGCCAAAAATTTAAATATTCCCTATTTTAACAAAGTTAAATAGATTAATGGGTCACCTTAAGTCAAAGTATCCACAAGTCTTATCCAAGACAGGAATTATTCACGTTCAACAAAGATGTTGAATTTCTTAAAAAAACTTTATTTAGGAACTAAATTGAATTCAAGAATTTTAAACGTGGTAAGACGTATATATTATGAATCAGCAAAAAATGGGCTTTAAAATGAAATACTAGTCAAGCAGATAAGGTTTAGTCCCAAAAAGTAGTGTCTGACCCTTTAGAATCTCCTCTCCTGTGAGTCAATTGTGATTGTGCTCCAAATTGTGGCGAGTGACAGCTCATCTGAAATGTCTCATCCGTCTGATGATAGCATTCCATGTTTTGAAAAGAATAGGAACCTTTTTCTCATTCTTTGACCTTATGGCTGGAGTTTTAAGACTAGGGCGATAAGAAAATCACCCTGGTTAAACGAAAAAGTCACACAGAGTTGTAGCAATGAAGGAAATATTGAATGTTATGGTAATGCTATGGTAAATTTTTTTTAACTTCATAAAAACACTGTATAGGAAATAATAAGCCAAAGCAAGGCAAAGCAAGGCCATCGCCTGCTTTTTTGTAAGACAAGGATTTTGAATTTCTTAAAAAAAAACGTGGAATTCAAGAGTTTTAAACGCGGTAAGACGTATATATTATGAATCAGCAAAAAATGGGCTTTAAAATAAGCTACTAGTCAAGCAGATAAGCTTTAGTCCCAAAAAGTAGTGTCTGGCCCCTCAGAATCTCCTCTGCTGTGAGTCAATTTTAATTGTGCTCCGATTTGTGGCGAGTGACAGGTCGTTTGAAACGGCTCATCCGTCTGATGATAGCACTCCATGTTTTGAGAAGAATGGGAAACTTTTTCTCATTGTTTAACCTTATGGTTGGAATTCTAAGACTAGGGTGATAAGAAAATCGTCCTGGTTAAAATAAAAAGTCACAAAGAGTTGTAGCAATGAAGGAAATATTGAATGTTATGGTAATGTTATGGTAGATTGTTTTTCATTCTATAAAAACACTGTATATGACATAATAAGCCAAAGCAAGGCAAAGAAAGGCCATCGCCCGCTTTTTTGTAAGACAAGGATTTTGAATTTCTTAAAAAACTTTATTTAAAAACTAAATTGAATTCAAGAAGTTTAAACGTGGTAAGACTTATATATTATGAATCAGCGAAATATGGGGTTAAAAATGAGCTACTAGTCAAGCAGATAAGGTTTAGTCCCAAAAAGTAGTGTGTGACCCCTTAGAATTTCCTCTGCTGTGAGTCAATTGTTATTTTGCTCCGATTTGTGGCGAATGACAGCTCGTTTGAAACATCTCATCCGTCTGATGATAGCGTTCCACCTTTTGAGAAGAATAGGAACCTTTTTCTCATTCTTTGACCTTGTGGCTAAAATTTTAAGACTAGGGCGATAAGAAAATCACCCTGGTCAAATGAAAAAGTCACAAAGAGCTGTAGCAATGAAGGAAATATTGATTTTTATGGTAATATTATGGTAATTTTGTTTTTCACTTCATAAAAACACTGTAGAGGACATAATAAGCCAAAGCAGGGCAAAGCAAGGCCATTGCCCACTTTTTTGTAAGACAAGGATTTTTATTTGCTTAAAACAACTTTATTGAAAAACGACTTTCTTAAAAAAGTGATTGTGCTCCAATTTGTGGCGAGTGGTAGCTCCTTTGAAACCTCTCATCCGTCTGATGATAGCACTCCACGTTTTGAGAAGAATATGAACCTTTTTCTCATTCTTTGACCTTATGGCTGGAATTTTAAGACTAGGGCGATAAGAAAATCACCCTCGTTAAATGAAAAAGTCACAGAGAGTTTTAGCAATTAAGGAAATATCGATTTGTATGGTAGTGTTATGGTAAATTCTTTTTCACTTAATAAAAAAAACTGTATAGGACATAATAAGCCAAAGCAAGGCAAAGCAAGGCCATCGCATGTTTTTTGTAAGACAAGGATTTTGAATGTCTTAAAAGAGTTTTATTTGAGAACTAAATTGAATTCAAGACTTTTAGACGCGGTAAGAAGTATATATTTTGAATCAGCAAAAAATGGGCTTTAAAATGAGCTACTAGTCAAGCAGATAAGTTTTAGTCCCAAAAAGTAGCGTCTGACCCCTTAGAATCTCCTCTTCTGTGAATCAATTGTGATTGTGTTCCGATTTGTGGCGAGTGACAGCTCATTTAAAACGTATCATTCGTCTGATGATAGCATTCCATGTTTTGAGAAGAATAGGAACCTTTTTCATAAAAACACTGTATAGGAAATAATAAGCCAAAGCAAGGCAAAGCAAAGCCATCGCCCGCTTTTTTGTAAGACAAGGATTTTGAATTTCTTAAAAATACTTTATTTGGGAACTAAATTGAATTCAAGAATTTTAAAAGCGGTAAGACGTATATATTATGAATCAGCGAAAAATGGGGTTTAAAATGAGCTACTAGTCAAGCAGATAAGGTTTAGTTCCAAAGAGTAGTGTCTGATCTCTTAGAATCTCCTCTGCTGTGAGTCAATTGTGATTGTACTCCGATTTGTGGCGAGTGACAGGTCATTTAAAACGCCTCCCGTCTGATGATAGCACTCCACGTTTTGAGAAGAATAGGAACATTTTTCTCATTTTTTCACCTTATGGCTGGAATTTTAAGACTAAGGTGATAAGAAAATCGCCCTGGTTAAATGAAAAAGTCACAAAGTGTTGTAGCAATGAAATAAATATCGAATGTTATGGTAATGTTATGGTAAATAGTTTTCACTTCATAAAAACGCTGTATAGGACATAATAAGAAAAAGCAAGGCAAAGCATGGCCATAGCCCGCTTTTTTGTAAGACTAGGATTTTGGATTTCTTAAAAAAAAAACTTTATTTGGGAACTAAATTGAATTTAAGAATTTTAAACGCAGTAAGACGTATATATTATGAATCAGCGAAAAATGGGCTTTAAAATGAGCTACTAGTCAAGCATGTACGGTTTAGTCCCAAAAAGTAGTGTCTGACCCCTTAGAATCTCCTCTGCTGTGAGTCAATTGTGATTGTGCTCCAATTTGTGGCGAGTGACAGGTCATTTAAAACGTCTCCCGTCTGATGATAGCACGCCACGTTTTGAGAAGAATAGGAACATTTTTCTCATTTTTTCACCTTAAGGCTGGAATTTTAAGACTAGGGCGATAAGAAAATCGTCCTGGTTAAATGAAAAAGTCACAAAGAGTTGTAGCAATGAAGGAAATATTGAATGTTATGGTAAATTGTTTTCACTTCATAAAAACGCTGTATAGGACATAATAAGCTAAAGCAAGGCCATCTCCCGCATTTTTGTAAGACAAGGATTTTGAATTTCTTAAAAAAAAAATTATTTGGGAACTAAATTGAATTCAAGTATTTTAAACGCGGTAAGACGTATATATTATGAATCAGAGAAAAATAGGCTTTAAAATGAGCTACTAGTCAAGCAGATAAGGTTTAGTCCCAAAAATTAGTGTCTGACCCCTTAGAATCTCCTCTGCTGTGAGTCGATTGTGATTGTGCTCCGATTTGTGGCGAGTGACAGCTCATTTGAAACATCTCATCCGTCTGATGATAGAATTCCACGTTTTGAGAAGAATAGGAACCTTTTTCTCATTCTTTGACTTTATGGCTGAAATTTTAAGACTAGGGCGATAAGAAAATCGCCCTGGTTAAATGAAAAAGTGACAAAGAGTTGTAGCAATGAAGGAAATATTGAATGCTATGGTAATGTTATTTTAAATTGTTTTCATTTCATAAAAACACTGTATAGGACATAATAAGCCAAAGCAAGGCAAAGCAAGGCCATCTCCCGCTTTTTTGTAAGACAAGGATTTTGAATTTCTTAAAAAAAACTTTATTTGGGAACTAAATTGAATTCAAGAATTTTAAACGCGGTAAGACGTATATATTATGAATTAGCGAAAAATGGGCTTTAAAATGAGTTACTAGTCAAGCAAATAGGGTTTAGTCCCAAAAAGTAGTGTCTGACCCCTTAGAATTTCCTCTTCTGTGAGTCAATTGTGATTGTGCTCCGATTTGGGGCGAGTGACAGCTCATTTGAAACGTCTCATCCGTCTGATGATAGCACTCCACGTTGAGCGGAGATAGGAAAAGGCTAAAGTGGTAACTTCCCCCTAGAGGGGGCAGAGTGGAGACGGGTTTGTAAAACTTCGAAAGATTAGTGCAAATTAAACAAAGAGTAGTATTGCCTTTTGTAGTAGGGACATTAACGACCTGTTTTAAATTAAAAGCGTTACATGTAGAATCAAGTCTTATATCGTTTGCGTCACCCATCAGGAAAATGCCTGTGTTTGGGTATTTTGAGAGTACAAAGTCACCACTTGCTTGTAGTTTTTCGATAAAATTTATTTTGTCAGCGGATCTCTGATTAGGGGAGTAATAAAAACAACACGGGACAATTAAATTAAAAGGACGCGGCAAGACTTTAGGTCAAACACACACTCACATAACTTGATCAAAGGGAGTAAGACACGGAATTGAGATTTTACTTGGGTATAAATCATTACGGACAAAGAACAGAATTCCGCCACCTTTTTTACCCAGAGGGTGGTTTTATGGTCTGAGTTTAATAAATTGAGAAAAATTCTTAATGTTTAACATGTGCACATTTTGAGCTTGAACTTCAGTAATAGCAATTACATCTAATCTATATATTTTAAAAAAGGGTGTCTAATTCATTAAGTTTTTCAAAGTTAAGGCTTTCAGCGTTGCTCAACAAAAGTTTGGGGAATCGAAAGCGACTTGTGAAGGTACCGTTTTTACACTTTACTTTTTTATATCACAGATGGGGTCAGGGGTTCTAGTGGAACTCTTGACGGGGGCTAAACTTGGATGGTGAGAACAAGGGACAGGGAGATTAAATCCTTCTTTTTAAAATACAATTGCATTTAATTGAGCAGGTACTCGTGAATACTTTCGGCGTCGCTCTAAAAAACGATGGGTTTTAAACCTGCGCTCCAATCCTCAAGATGCATGAGCAAAAGTACACGACTTATCAATACAAGATAAAACAGAACACAGATCAACATGGTCAAAAATACACTTATCAGACACACAAACTCCCGAAATAAAATGACAACAAATATGTAGAAACTTGCATTGTTTGCGAAATTTGCAGAAACCAATATCAAAATGTTTGCAGATCACATTTTCCTTTCTGCTTATTTTTATATTTATTTTACTTTTATCCATCACTTTCGAAATTTTTTCAAAAATAATAAAAATGTCATCGTCTGGTAATGACTTCTCCACAACCTTGTTAATCCTTTTTTTTTATTTCATTATCACCTGATACTTTATATGAAAAACCGGAAGTCACTGGACTATTCACGAACTCAAGGGCGTCATCAGTAGTCATACTACACGTAAGTATTTGTATGCTCTCATGGGATACTTTGCAATTAATGCTGGATTTGCTGAACTCTGATAATTGATCCCCTAGTTTAGTAATAATTGCTTCGTTGTTTTTTAAGTCCTCTTGTAATTTGGTGATTTTCGATTTAAGGGTCACTTGATTGTTTTCTAGATTGTAGAGTTCATCTTCCATAAGGATGCGGTGGGAATTATGAAATTTGATATTTTCACTTAATTTTTTAATTTCAAGATCGCGTTCATGGAGTATATCGTTACCAATTTTTTGGTCATTGAGAAAAATGTCAACTTATTTTTTCAAATCTTCTATGGCTACTTCATGTTCTGAATTCTTCTCTAACTGGGAATTGTATTTAGCCCGGAGATCAGCCAGCTGTTTGATATGTTTAATACAGTCAACACAAGGGGGGACTTGGGAAGCTTGATTTTTTGAAACTGATTTTGGGGTTGAAGGTTTTGTGGCAGACTTGGGTGTAGAACTCGGTTTAGAGCCAAGGGGTAGAGAAAGTGGTGTTAAAGATGGTTCAGGGTCCTCATTCAAAGAACGGGGGGACTGGCAGTTTAAACATAACCACTCACCACATTGTTTTCTCTCCTCAATAGAAATACCTGCACATTTTGGATGAAACCACTGTTGACACCGACTGCACTGCACTGTTCCACTGGCGGCACGAAGTCTGTACTCAGGGAATGTGAATTTCATGGGCCTTGACATAATAGTGAAACAATAAATCCAGTTAATATAGCTCGAAACTGGTCAATGACTGAAATTTGGATTATAATAACTTCCAAAAACGGGTTTCAAAAATTTAACCCAGCATGGGTGTTAACAGGTCAAATGCCAGAAAGTGACTGTGACCCTTTATCACCCCTTCGCTCTTTACGGTGAAGTTTTATATTACATCCCAATTCTTTAAGAACAACTGCTGAAGTATTATATTGTTTTCTTATATACTTTTTGTCCCAATTTCTTATGAACAACTCCTGGAACGCTAGGGCCGTTTTTTATTAATGCTCAAAAACTTTTCTGTTCGATAAGCTTTATTGTTAACCCTTACTTTCAGCCGAAAAAAAACATTCTTTTTAAAATTGAAAATTAGTTAAACGTAGAACAGGACCGCCAAATGGCTCCTTTGTTTGTCTTGGATACGTCAAACTTACAACCGAATCTTTATGGCGTACAAAGGGACGTACAAGGAAAAGTCATCTTAATGGCATATTCTTCGCTTAAAGTGTTGTTATTTTCAACGGTCTCGAACCTCATACTCTCATGTCTACAGTAAAAAGCTGTAAAAGGTCAACAAATAATCATTGGCCCAGAGTTGGAAGCTCCATTTTGTTTCTGGGAAATCTTCGAATCAGCTTCTTTGCTTGAAGTGTTTTTCTCATGTAATTGTTTTTAAATCACGCAGAAAATGTATGGGTATGTTCCGGATATGACATGGGCGTGAAAAAAATAGTCTTTGTCTTCTTATGTTTTCAAAAATGTCCCTGTTTGGTGTATTCATTGAAATTATTGAAAAAATAAACGTGCCACTCTCTTAGATTGTGAAAAACATTCTTTTTGCATCTTTGCTTAGAGAAATAAAGTTTATAAATTTTTCCTGTCGGTTTGTTATTATTTATTTCTTATTAGCTTAGTGATTTATTCCGTCCAGTTATTAATTCGTAGCCTCGTATTTATTTTGAATTACATTTAAATTGAGATAAAAAAAATCGTTGTTAATTGGTAGCCTAAGTCATGAAGTAGCAATTTAGATTTGTATGTTGCATACTAGTGAGGCGATTTTCATCTTAGATTTGGATCCCGCATTTACTAATAAAAAACGTTTTTTTTTGGAATCAACAATCAATAAAGAGCATTATTTTTACTATTTGTTTTTTTTCAGTTTTATGACGATTATCCACATTGTCCTTGTTCTCATGTTCTTCGTTTCTATTGGAAGTCTGTGTATATTAAGTAGCCAAGGCTTGTGTCCAGAATCCAAAAATTGGGATTCTTTTTCGGAAGAGGGATAAACATGGTCCTGTCCATATATTGTTGCATCAAGTGTTGGGCGAGTTGCTGTGTAAGTACATTAATGAGTATGATATTTGCGGTGGTTGAAGTCATCACAGTAGAGGGGGAGGTTCTACTCCGACGATTCACCCCTGCTGCCACCTATAACTTTTTTGCACCCCATATATGGGCATAGAACCACGTGGTTTATGGTTTTTGTCAATGAGAATGAAAAAACAGGAATTTTCTCACTTGAAAAACCAGGAATTTTGTCTGTTTTATGGTTTTTGTCAGTGAGAATGAAAAAACAGGAACTTTCTCACTTTCATGGATGTCAACAGCAATTTATGTATGTTTCATGGTTTTTGTCAGTGAGAATGGAAAAACAGTATTTTTCTCACTTTGCTGTCAG
>JAQQPU010023510.1:0-13234 GCA_029168905.1 Artemia sp. Kazakhstan ARC1039 | reverse complement strand
AGTGCCCTTATTAATATTCGATAGTGATTTGAAGGCAACTAACCCCCTCTCTCACGCCCACCATTCCCCCAAACATTTTTGTGGGACTTCCTAACGAATTATTATTTTTCCACACCAGGGCACTTCGTGTCGAAGGAGTTGTCATAGAAACTTTGAAAAGGGCTCATTCAATTGGAAATTGGAATGGCTAGTGCCTTTTTTAATAGTCGAAATTGATTGGAAGGCAACTAACACCCCTTCCACGCCCACCATTTCCCCAAACATGGCCAATCAAAATTTTGAGATAGCCATTTTGTTCAGCGTAGTTGATTTTCAGATAGAAATTATGTCTTTGAGGAGGACACTCACCAACAGCCCTCAGGACAAGGGTTGTAAGTTATGTCCTGGGGACATGTATAGAAAGCGTTGTCGTAAAAACTTTAAAAAAGGCTCATTCGATTGGAAATACAAAGGGCTAGTGCCCTTTTCAATAGTCGAAAGTGATTGAAGGGGAACTAACCTCCCTCTCACGCCCACCTTTGCCTCAAACATATCCAATCAAAATTTTGAGATAGCCATTATGTTCAACATAGTTGAAAGTTCTGGAAATAAAGTCTTTGAGGATGACAATCCCCCCCCCCAGCCCTCAGGGCAAGGGTTGAAAGTTATGCCCTGAGGGCATATAGGGTTTGTATACAAAGTGTTGTCGTAGAAACTTCAAAAAGGGCTCATTCGATTGGAAATTGATATGGCTGGTGCCCTTTTTAATAGTCGAAAGTGATTGGAGGGCAACTAACACCCTTCGACGCCCACCATTTCCCCAAACATATCCAGTGAAAATTTTAGAGATAGCCATTTTGTTCAACGCAGTTGAAAGGTCCGGAAATTATATCTTTGAGATAGACACTCCCCCCACAGTCTTCAGGGCAAGGGTTTTAAGTTATGCACTGGGGGCATATAAGGTTTTTATAGAAAGCATTGTCGTTCAAACTTGAAAAGGGGCTAATTCGATTGGATATTCAAAGGGCAAGTGCCCTTATTAATATTCGATAGTGATTTGAAGGCAACTAACCCCCTCTCTCACGCCCACCATTCCCCCGAACATTTTTGTGGGACTTCGTAACGAATTATTATTTTTCCACACCAGGGCAATTCGTGTCGAAGGAGTTGTCATAGAAACTTCGAAAAGGGCTCATTCAATTGGAAATTGGAATGGCTAGTGCCCTTTTTAATAGTCGGAAGTGATTGGAAGGCAACTAACACTCCTTCCATGCCCACCATTTCCCCAAACATGGCCAATCAAAATTTTGAGATAGCCATTTTGTTCAGCGTAGTTGATTTCCAAATAGAAATTATATTTTTGAGGAGGACACTCCCCCCCACAGCCCTCAGGGCAAGGGTTGTAAGTTATGCCCTGGGGGCATATAAGGCTTTTATAGAGAGCGCTATCGTAGAAACTTCAAAAGGGCTCATTCAGTTGAAGATTGAAAGGGCTAGTGCCCTTTTAAATAGTCGAAAAATGATTAGGTGGCAACTAACCCCCCCTTCAAGCCCACTACTTCCCCAAACACATCCAATCAAAATTTTGAGATAGCCATTTGGTTCAACTTAGTTTAAAGTTCTATAAATCAGGTCTTTGAGGATGACACCCCCCCCCCCTCCAGCCCTCAGGGCAAAGGTTGTAAAGTATGCTCTGGGAGCATGTAAGGTTTTTATAGAAAGCGTTGTCGTATAAACTTCAAAAGGGATCATTCGATTGAAAACTGAAAAGGCTAGTGCCTTTTTTAATAGTTTAAAGTGATTGGAGAGCACTTAACGCCTCTCTCACGCCTACCGTTTCTCAAAATACACCCAATCAACATTGTGGGATAGCAATTTTGTTCAACGTAGTTGAAAGTTCTGGAAATTATGTCTTTGAGGATGACAACCCCCTCACAGCCCTCAGGGCAAGGGTTGTAATTTATGCCCTGTGGGCATATAAGGTGCTTATAGAAAGCGTTGACGTAGAAACTCACAAAGGGCTCATTCGATTGAAAATTGAAAGTGCTAGTGCCCTTTTTAATAGTCGAAAGTGATTGGAAGGCTTGACATTTTTATAATAAAGGGCGATGTGGGTACAATGTATTATTATTTTTTTTTTAGACCAGGGCACTTCGTATCAAAGGAGTTGTCGTAGAAACTTCAAAAAGGGCTCATTCGATTAAAAATAGAAAGGGCTAGTGCTCTTTTTAATAGTTGAAAGTGATTGAATGGCAACTAATCCCACTCCCACGCCCACCCTCCCATTTGTCCGTTATGTTTAAAAACTAAATGTTGCCTTAAGATTAAATCAAATGCACTATGTTAACGCTAATTCCTAATAATACATCTCAGCAGTATTCCAAGAACGACTGAGGGTATTATGTTCAAACATTCGGGGCTACTTCTGCTCTTAAAATTTAACCAAATCAAAATAGCGTAAGTGCATCCCAGCTATCAAAGAAATTAAACAGATTTTTTGCGAATTGTATCAAGTTTTCTATTTTAGGTCAACAAGAGGAGGTATGAAACTTAATTAAACACTACTATTTGTGTCCAGATTTTTATAAGGGTGTATGTTGTTAAAAATAACTGAAAAATCTTCTCCAGAATATAAATAGCAGGCCAAACTATGAATTCTTAAAAGAAACAAAAAGATTCAAACTATTATTTTCTATTTCCCTGAAAAGACTATGTTAATATATAACGAACAGAAATTAATAAAAAAAAAACTTTTTCCATAAGTTTTTCAAAGAAAAGTAAAGAACTCCATTAAACCAAAAATGAGCAAAAATAAAATCAAATAAACTACCAAGCGTGAAACTACCACAAATCAGCATCGATAAATAAATGAAACCCAAAACGAACAGAAATTACAATAAATAACCGAGTCAAACTCAAAACGAGCAGAAATTAATATGAGTAGGGCTCAAAAGTCCCATGCCTTCCCAAGGCCAGAACATAATTTACACTTTACTGAAAAAAATGCAAATGAATGTGCATTGTCAGTTTAATATACATATACTGACATTTATTAATCGAAATGTTAATATTGTTTGATTATTAAAGTTATAAAAGTAAAAACATTTATATTTCTTTCCGTAAAGTGCAAGTTATATTCTGGCATTCGAATACACTAGGGACAAGGCCCTCTTGGCTAGTTTTGACATATCTGAAAAACTCTTTCGCCAGTGAAGTTTCTCGTTTCAAGTATTTTCTCCACATCAAATGTTTAGTCATTTTACTCGAGTCTTCCTTTCTGGAGTCACTTAAAACATATGACAGCGTGCACCACTGAGAGTCAGTATCTGTCAAGTTTCTGCATGAGACTTGGAAATCCGTTCACTATTGCACATAAGGGCTCGGCATACGTAGCTGATTTCGGGAACCGATTTCAGCATTAGTGGACAAACGATAGCGGTAAGAAAAATTTGTTGAAAAAAAATTTTTATTTCGCGAGATTTTCTAAACAAAAAATCATGGACACAAATAGTCAACTGGAGTTTATTAATAGTTGCATGATTGATCTCAGCTTAGTTCTCAGTTCATTTCTCAGCTCAATAGCGGGGTCATTCACCACAGACATCTCTGGCTGACTATTTGTTTGTATCCCTATTTTTTGTGATGATCATGATGAAAATCGGTGCTGATTTTGTAAATCGGCGCCGAAAACTAGAAAATTTTTAAAGCTCAAATTGACGCCGATTTCTTTTAAAATCGGCGCTGATTTGGAAATCAGTTCCGGAAATCAGCGTGTGCCCAGCCCTTTAGTGATGGAATACTTTATATTTTGGTTCCCAGAGCCATCTTTGCATTTACAAACTGAAGAGACTTTAAAAAGGATCGCCGTCCTCAACACCATCCTCACAAATTCTTCAACAATCTTTGGTTTCTCAACTGTAGCAGAAGGACATAGATGGACTGAATGGCAAATACATTTCAAAATCATCAAGTTTGTTTTATTTTTAGATGTTATAAGTTGTTTTACGTTTTCTTAGATTATGCTATCTTAAGGAGAATTATGCTTGGATGCTTTTGTTTTCTAATTATGCTACGTTCATCTTAATTATGCCACATCTGGCAATACTGCTTGTTCCTAGGGTTTCTACATTTACACCACACATTATGTCTAATAAGCAGGGTTTCCCATTGAACACAATCCCTTGTGTCGGGCCACAATGACAAAAACGCGATTTGTAAATTTATAACAAAAAACAAAACGTATCCCAGCTGTTTATACATTTTGGTAAAAAAAAAAATAATAATAATCACTTCTCACCAAGGTGGTGCTTTTCTACGGTATATACGGTATATTTTTGTTACTTCTTTTAAGAGTCATACCACAATATTTGGGAGGGTGTTCAAACCCGGTATGCCTTGATGCAGTCTTTTTTTTCAAAGGCCTTTGTGCTTTATTTAAGCTTCTTTTTGGCTCGAGGCATGTCAAAGAGAACAAGGGATCTTAATTTCTTGTAATTCTGGTACAGAAAAAAAGTTTAATGTAATTTTAATGGCATACGTATAGAAATTATTTAGCCAATAAACAGCCAATTAAACGTAAGCCAATAAACAACATTTTTAAAACCTGATGGGCATTCCGTGAAATTTAAACAAGGCTCGTATTTCAAAGTTTGGGGCGTGGTTCATACTTTACTGGTCGCAGTTACTGCAGCAACCATGATAGATAAAAGATAATTAGTTATTGCAATACGGGAGCAGGTAAACTGCCATTATATGGATATCTCAACAGTGCAAAGCCTCCCATTTAGCGCTGTTGGTACTTGTGTACCTTTTTTTTTACCCTTTAACCCCAAAAAACTAAAGTTGAAATAGTTTCCACAGAATGAGCGACACCTCCTTAGTCAGCGGAAACCCGGTTTTGAATAGCATCTTTGACATTCTATATGTGTTTCTCTTCGCGTGTTTATCGGTTACTAAAGAAGTACCGCGCTGTCTTTCCTGAGGTAATAGAAGGGATTATGAACCCATCAGTGTAAGCTGTCGAAAATATTTTGTTACCATCTTAACTGTAGTTATGATCTTCTTATTGTCATTGTTATTAATGTTGAAATTAGCGGTACCTTATTAAGAATCCAGTAGTCACGCGATAAGGGAAGTTTCGTTAATACTAATGAAATAAAACAAAATAGGATGAAAATGTAATAGTTCAGAAACAAATTTAGGCTATATATTTGCACATTAGAGGGGGGTGGGGTAAAGCATAGCATATACTAAATACGTAACCTATCCTAACATAACCCAACCTAGGTA
The DNA here is from genome assembly GCA_029168905.1 of Artemia sp. Kazakhstan ARC1039. Classification (NCBI taxonomy): domain Eukaryota; kingdom Metazoa; phylum Arthropoda; class Branchiopoda; order Anostraca; family Artemiidae; genus Artemia; species Artemia sp. Kazakhstan ARC1039. The sequence goes on along the minus strand of JAQQPU010023510.1, from coordinate 7,966 downwards.
CCTTTTAGTCCCCCTAAACCCCCAAAAACTAAAGTTTAAATATTATTACGGAGTGAGAAACCCATGTTTGCCAAACGAATTATGGGTTTAAGAAGCTGTGTGATTGGTTTCTTGAATCATGTTCGCTATACAATTCTCGCTTGACTGCTGAATTCTTAATAAGTACCAATTTTTTTATGTTAAATTTCGGTTATTCTATTGGTAAACGTTACAAATAAATTTGTTGGATTTCCAATAATTTTTTTCTACAGCGTAACGAGCCGTGGTGTCAAGAGACCAAAATAACTTAAAAAACTGAAGAAAAATTTGACTTCTTTGAAATTAATTTTGTGAGGGAAATCTAAAAAAAAACGAACTAACCGAAAAAAAACACTTCTTTAAAGAGCATCACTGTATTTTCACTAAATTTCTTTTAATTAATAGGGCAACTTTTCGGCGCTGCTTTAGGCGTCAAGGTTAACCGAAGAAGCTAACATCATACCAAAAAACATTCTCATAAGACAGTTGACTTTTAGTCACATAAGGTGTGTGACTAGAAGAGGGATTTGACGAAAAAAGCGTAAATTGAAAATGGTCTACCTTTTGCCTTTGTTATACCTTTTCGGATTTGTTAATTGTGAAGAAACTACTGACATTGCTGCAAACACAACAGGTTCTGTTTTATTCTTTTTGATATCATTAGTCTGTCCAGTGTTCGGAAGTAATGGTTTAAGAAGCTAGGGGTTGCTCTCTCTCAGAAATCATATACACCAAGTGGCACTTGCCAAATGGGGTGGACCTGTACCAAGCATTTTGGAGAGCCAAACGCTTTGATGACTGTGCAGGCGGGGTGGTACTGTGCCAAGCGTCGCAGAACGTGGTAGAAAACTTTTAATGCAATTCTTTAACAAAAGAACGGTACGATTCGAGGTATCAGTTTAGCATTCCCATTCTCAAACCACTTTGAAACATTCTAAAATACTTATCTGTACCATTCCTAAATGCTTACTAACTAAAATTCCCCCCGCGCGCGCCCCCCCCCCCCTAATTGAAAAAATATTGTCCAAATTAAATATAATCAATGAATTTTCGACAGCATGACTGTTTTTTCTAGTGATTTAACAGCAAATGGTGAACAAGTAGCGCTTTTTCATCGCTTGAGTTCTTCGTATTTCTTCCTTAATAGGTTTTTGCGTCCAAAGTCGGCAACAGCATCATGTCACTACAACAGAATTGAGAACAGTCGGATATATGTTATTTGAAACTGATTTAAAATCAGGAAAAAAAAATAAAAACCTGAGTAATAGAAACTTTATGCATAATTTAAAATAAGAAGGCTACTTATAAGAATTATTATTATTATTATAGTGATTTTTGAAGTTTGTGTACATATCCAATGGTTATATCTTGCCATATTAAAGGGGTGCTGGTGCATTTTGTCGCAGTCGTGACTATTATTTAATTATTATTTATAATTGTATTATTTGCTGATTAGGGAACCGATGGTACTCCACTTTTGCCATTATAGTAGACCCCAATAACGCCTTTTTTTCTTTACTTTTTTTTCTTTGTTTGTGAGAATTGTTTGATCAGACGATATTTGTGCATTAAACGCACTCTTTTATGTACTGCTAAAGAAGTCAAGTTTGGTTATGCTAATGAAATAAAATAGGACGAACATATAATAGTTTAGAAACAAATTTGGGCTATATATTTGCACATTAGGGAGAGGGTGGGAGGTAAAGTATACCATATATTAAATTGTAACCTAATCCAACCTAGTTACCCCCCCCCCCCTAAACACCAAAAAACAACAGTTTAAATATCGTAAACGCAATGAAAACTACTCTTTGCATTCCAATTCTTAATAGCGGTCGCTAGAAATAACCAGTCTGGCGGGTTCTGTCCTGGTATCTGTAGCATCTCCAGTTTGACATTCCATATACAGTTTATAAAACAGTACGTTTAATGCACTAGTGCCGATTAGACTCCTCACAAGCCTCACTGAATGCATTTTGGGTCCCCGTATATGCCGAAACTATAAATAAAGAAAGTTGGTTTCTACGGCGTCTTACTCAATGATTCCTCCGAAATTCCCACTAGAATATTTTTTGTGGTGTTGCTAGTGGCGTTACTTATGTAGAAAGCGGTAAGTACGCGAAAAGTAAAGTTTTGTTAATGATAATGAAATAAAACAAAATAGGATGAAAATATAATAGTTCAGAAACAGATTTGGGTATATATTTTGCACATTAGGGGGGGGGGTGGTGATAAAGCATAGCATATATTAAATACGTAACCGAGCCTAACCTAATCAACCCAACTTAGGTACCTTTTAGCCCCCTAAACCCCAAAAAACTAAAGTTTAAATATAGTTTCCGGAGTGAGAAACACTTTGTAATGCCTATCTTTATGCAGGGTCTCGTATAAGAACCGCGTTATATCCTATCTGATCTTCAATACAATTGTCGCGTATTTAACGCTTTCTACATAAGTACCCTGGTTGCTCATCAATGTGCAGTATGGTATATTGCATTATATACTACATTTATGCATTCACAGGCTCTGGAAGGGGGTTGGGGAGGACTCACGCTTGTAATTTAAGTTTGTTTATCGGCTTTATAATATCGTATTATCATGAACATCTTTGCTTCTTTGATATTATATTGATGAATGTAGTACTGTTTAAAATAGAACTGTCGACGTATAAAAAGTTTTCGACCAAAAGCAACATTTTGATTTCTTAAAAGTTTAAAAGATCCATTGCATTAATACAAAATCAATTCGCTAAGTGCTGTCATAAGAGCCAAATTGCATTCAGTGGAACTTAAGTTCAGACAGAAAAGAGGTGTTAATTGGGGGGGGGGTGCCCTAGAATTTTAAAAGTTTTTTTACATATTAATTAAAAATGTTTTTATATTTTCATTGAAACAATTGAAAAAAATTGGCCCCCTCCCTAGATTTCGAGGATAACTTTTATCCCCACCCACCCTTCCCATGCCGTTTCGTGAATTGACGATTCTGCAGTCAAACAATGGGCACCCGGGTAAAAATCACCACGTGCCGGTATAAACCAACCCTATTCTAATAGGTATATATTGCACTTTTTTCATAGCTTCCTATTGTAGACTTTACCGTTCAATACAAATCACACAACTTGGAAAAACAGTTAAATACAGGGTATGCATTACACAGTAAAGAAATAGTCTTGGCTGAAGTAGGCTGAGCTCGTATCCAGGGAATCTTGGGCTCAACTCCCAAGTCGACAGCAAGTTTTTGAAGCAATTATGGTGCTAGTCACTTCTTCTCAGAAGGAAATACTTTACTATTCTGAAAACAACTGTAAAAAATCCAAAATACTTGCTCGCATCATTCCCAACAACTCTTCACTTTACAATACCCCCCCCCCCCTAATGTACAAATATGTAAACCCCCCACTAACGTACAAATATATAGCCCAAATATATATATTATCCGTCCACTTTTCTGTTTCTTGATTTCACGGACGGTGTTTCTTTGTCTATATGTGTAATTATCCAGCAAAAGGGGACGTTACCAATCAATAACTTTTGAGGTGATAAATTAATGTATTTTAAATTTCAATAGCTTCATTAAAATGAAAATGACTGGGTTCCAAATAGATGGACAGACAAGGGGGGGGGTATTCAGCGGCCTTTGTTTGGAAATAGAAACCTTTTTTTCTTCCTTTTTCCCAGTAGCCTAAGGGGATGGGAGACCTGCCACTGGCCATTCTCTTGTGACATCCGTGGGCAGCATCTGGAAAATTTTCAGTGTGGGGGTTAAACTTCAAAAACATACATGACAATTTCTATTTGTGAAAGTAACGAAATTTACAATTTGGGTCACGCTGAGCTCATAACGCCGCAACAAAACTATTTATTAGCTTTAAATCGAGGTAGAGGAACCTGTTAGTTTCATTATATTCTAGGCTGTATCTTATTGTTCAGGAGATTAGCTGCGGAAAGTGTACATGCATACTTGAAAGGAAAATCATGCCTCCAAAATTCATCTTTTCGACTGTTTAAGTTTCATGTGTGTCTATGCCCAGAAAACAATTAGGGTCAAGGAGCACTTAAGATGAATATATAATAGTTTATAAACAAATTTGCATGGGCGTAGGCAGCATTAGGCAGCATATTGTCTAGGGGGGCAGTCGATAGTGTGATGGAGTTTTATCAACTGCTTTTTCCAAACCATCTGCTTTTTCAGCCATATCTAATGTAAATTTGAAGGTCTCCCTACGCCCATGCAAATTTGGACTATATATTTGCACATTTGGGGGTGGGGTGGGGGTAAAGCATAGCATATATAAATATTTAACCTAACCTAACCTAGGTACCTTTTTTACCCTTAAACCCCAAAAAACAATCGTTTAAATATTGTAACCCATTGAGAAACCACGGCTTTGCAGTCATTTATGTATAGCGGTCTCTTGAGAATAGCCTATTTGGCGGGTTTGTCGTGACTGGTTTCCTTGTACAATATACAAAAGTGTCCGTATTACGCACCAGTACCAAATCTTGTCACCTTTTCGTGATATATCATGCTCGTATATATGAGCATTAAGCTTAGGAATTCGGGGTAAATTCCGAGAGTGGAAACTCTGTTTTCTGTAGACACACAAATAAGAAGAAATGATCTTGGTTTCAGAGATAGCTGTAACCTAGTAAAGAGTGAATCACGGCCAATAGTAACCAGCAGTTCTGAGACGCTTTTTGAAAAAAAACGATATTGCATTAGATGGTCACTTCTAAAAAGTCAAGTTTGGTTAATGCTTATGACATAAAATAAAATAGGATGAATGTATAATAGTTTAGAAACAAGTTTGGGCTATAAATTTGCACATTGTCGGGGGGATAAAGCATAGCATATATTAAATACGTAATCTAACATAACTTGGGTACCTCCCCCCTCCCTAAACCCCAAAAAACAACAGTTTAAATATCGTAAAGGCAATGAAAACTACTCTGCATTCCATTTCTTAATAGCGGTCTCTTTGAAAATTACCGGTCTCTGGCGGGGTTCGTCTGTCATTGCATGACTGGTTTCCTTGCATAGTATGTAAAAGTGACCATCTAATGCACTAGTACCAAAAAAACTGTTTAGGGAGAAAAATATGCATTAGGTTACTAAACAATATTAACTATTGTTTTAATTAATCTTAGTGCTATTTAAAAAAAACTAGTTTTTTCAACTGAAAGTAAGGAGCTACATTAAAACTTAAAACGAAAAGTAATTATTCCGTATATAAGTGGATTTGCCCCATCCTCAATCTCTCACTCGTTACGCTGGTTTTTTAGTGTTTTAAAATAGCTTCTCATTCCAATTAACCGATTATTGCGTTTTAAGAGTCGTCTTAAAGAATTGGGATAAAAAGTCGAACTTTTTCAAACAAACCAGAGGTTACTCATATTGCTCACAGGCTCGGAGGAGATAAAAATACCGATGGGAGAGTCAAACGTTTATTGGTGTCTCCCCGTAAACATTAATTCTATATTTTCGTCTGTTTTTTTGCGTAAGTGCCTTTTTGCACACTTTTTCATTGTGTCCATTTTTTGTACACTATAAAAAAAATTACTAAAGTTTTTTTTTATAGTTATGTCAGTAGAAGTGACCCTAGTACTCGTGACAGGACCACGTGGTCCTGTCAGCATTTTTAATACTGACAGTACACCAAATATGGACATAGAATACTGACAGTACACCATCACGTGTTTCCTTCTCAGCCAATCAGCGAGTCGGATACATCCTCCTTCTCAGCCAATCAGAGGGCTGGTTACATATAGTTTTCCCCGTTACATAACAATTCGCCCTTGAGATTTCGTATATAACGGGCATGCAATATGATTAACTTATCAGAAAGTAAAGTGACACAATTGAAACAACAATGGATAAATTTGATGAACTTGAAGCCTTGGCAACTTCAATTTACCATGTAAGTTCTGTTTTCATTATTTTTATTTTCAAAATAAAATTGTTTTCCGTGGTCACCCTCTACTATATTCGAGTAACCCCCCCCCCACATACAAACATCATTATAATCAATGGAAAACATAAAATATATTCTTTTACCCTCAAAACCTAACCCCATCCCCCATTGTTTTACAACCAAAATTCTAGCAAAAAGAAATAATTTTCTTTCGAAAAATTATTGACTTTCTCTATTGTGATTTAAAGTGTCTACTGACTTCCGGCACTGTTGTTATTAACCCGCTCTGGTTTGACACAAGGCTCTCCGGCGCGAGGCATATAATTAGCTCTGACCCTTTTTAAAGCATTTCCTGCTCATTAGCAGTTTAGTTTCCAAAGATTTCACAGATTCAAAAGGACACGACTAAAAACATGTTTTTATTTATTGGATAACTGAAAAAGAATCATAGCTTAGATCAATGCTTCGATGGTTGACTAAATATACACATTTTCAACGTTTAGTATTAGGGGGGGGGATTTTCTTCAAACAAACTAGGCTGGCTTTTGAACGGCTCAGTGAGCCATAATTCTCAGATTCAAAAGGATGCGATATCTTTCGGTGGGGGGAGGGGGTATTTTTCCATGTCTTTTCTCAGGGATATTTTCCGTGGGGGTTATTTTCCTCGGGGTGTTTTTTCTGTGGGTGGGGTAAATATCTGCTATCGTAAAAGGATATGGAAAGATAAAAAAATACCGTTAATACTTTAAATGCATCAAACAAGGCATGCTCAATGCAGATTAAAACCAGAAAAGAACAGAAATGCCTAAAAATAAGAAATTATGCCGACTTATATAGGCTGGCTTTTGAACGGCTCAGTGAGCCGTAATTCTCAGATTCAAAAAGGATGCAATTAGTATATTTCACGAAATTTTTTACGTTGTGCTTTCTTAGTGATAAACTAGACAAAATTATATGGATGAGGGTACTAACTTTCTTTCTGTAAAAAAGGGGCAAATTATTTTGATACTAATTTTTTCTCTTCTTTTTAAGGCAAATTATGAAGAATGTATGATGTCGCCGCCCACTAAGAAAGCGAGAGTGGACGAGACAAGACCATCCATTATTAAGTACGTTGGCTCGACCCCAAAACAAGTGCAATCATCTGTACAAGAATGTAACGCCGCCGGCCCGTCCACCTTCCATCATACGTTGCCTGGGCCTTCAAGAGCTGCCCCACCTACACAAGGCCCACCACCGATGGTGCAACAAGTTTCGCCTGGGCCTTCGGGCATTCAAATACTGCCCTCAGACTTTGCAAATGTGAGTATTTTTTCTTCAAACTATCTTATAGAAATATATAAAAATAAAACTTTTATTTTCAACCTAATATAAACTTATCTCAGCGAGATATTAACCCCTATTACATATCTAAATGTAATTTTTTTGCAAAGAAACCGCTCTTTTCTAATCTTTGCTATCGCTTCGATATCTCATAAGCGAATATTTTTAGGTAATTTCTATTAATAATCACCGCCTTTGAAACTCAAAATGCTGTTTTTTCTAATCTTTGCTATTTTCTATGCATTCACCCCTATCTCTTCGCCGCTATCTCATAAGCGAATATTTTTCATGGGTAATTTCTAGTCAATTAATGCTCACCATTTGAAACTCAAAATCCCCATATTTTTCACAATTGAATATCACAAAGTTTCAAGAGAAGGAACTGAGAGATTATTCACATTTATCTATTTGTCACATATGGATCCCGTAATTTGCGCAAGGATATTTTAAAATAGCCTTCAATCTTACAAAGCCTTGCCAATATTTTAGTGATGGGAAAACATTGTTGACAATATACCGAGTTAACGGTTTATAGCATTTAATTGTACTGTTTCCTTGTCTGAAGTTCAGGCTTGGAAATCGGAACACTAGCGCGGTGGCCTACAATAATTGTGAGCTAATGAGGAGTTCACCAAACATGTAGAACGGAATTAGAGAGAAACTTGGACTTATGCAGTCTAACAATACGGTTTTTGGCGGACATTGTGTAAAGGG
>JAQQPU010023509.1:0-13234 GCA_029168905.1 Artemia sp. Kazakhstan ARC1039 | reverse complement strand
AAACTTTAGCGTAAAGAGCGAGGCGTTGAGGAGGGGACAGCCCCTTTCATATACGGAATAATTTCTGTTCGTTTTAAGTTTTAATGTCGCTCCTTACTTTCAGTTTAAAAAACTTGTTTTTTTTATTTAATTCCCTCAAAAAACCATTCGTCTACTTTATAATGAAGTTATCAAGCCTCATCTGCAGTATTTTGCGTCAATTTGGCAGTCAACATTTACATCCCACCTGAAAAGGCTTGATTCAATCCACAAACGTGTCCTGAAAATAATCGGAAATATGGACGATTTTCTTTCCCGTGAATCACTTTATCACATTTATCATGCTCAGTTATCGTTTTCATATTTTTTTTTGGATTACTTCCATCAGCATTCCAAATTCTATTCCAGTTGGTATCGGAACAACATCCTAGGAACACCAGATATGCCTCAAACCTTTTGATGAGACGAACACCGACAGTACGGTCAGATTTTGCACCGGATGTGGTGTGCGTGAAAGTGTGGAACGTGCTTCCACGAGAGCTGAGATGTAAGAGCTCCCTTGGGTCTTTTAAAAATAATTTGAAAAATTATCTTATTGAATTTCAAAAAATGGAGTTAATTAATAATTGAGATTTTTTTTGTTTTTGTTTTAAAAATTATTATCATTATTATATCCGTTTATTTTTTGTTTTTTATTCATTTATTTTTATTTTGTAAGGTTAAGGTAGATATGCTTTTGGGGAGGAAGGGGGAACCTGTTAGATAAGGATTTGTATGGATGAGGGATGGGATTGTGTTGAAGAGTAAAGCGAGAGTCATAAAGCGTGATTAGGAGGAATCGTTATTTCTAAGGGACTCAACTTGCGTTTTTTGCATAGAGAAGTTTATTTATGTTTATTTATTTCTATTTGTTTTAATAGAACCCGTTTGAATTGAATTGTTAAATAAACTGGTTTAATCAAACTGTTCTCTCTGAATTCTATTCTCTTACTAATATGACTTATATTAAAAATTCACCCTTGTATAAGTTCTGATTGCTATGAGCGGTTGTTAGGACCTTTTGGTTATTTTTAGTCTACCATACGCGGGGTCACGTTCACCTGTAAATATATGCGCATGGTCGTAATACATGATGGTGGTCTGAAGGGTGTCCAATTGTCTCCCAAATAGGGAACGTCCCGTCAAATGTCATACAAGCTGACTAATTTTGATGTGAAACAGAATGGCTGGTGGTCATCACTTAAGTCTTGGAGCTGCTTATAGTAAGCTCAATGCGCTTCAAAGCTTTGTTGATATTAAAAACCAAATCTTGGCGGTGTTTTCCAGCTAGGCAACGTCGTGTGTAAGATCCAAGTTAGTCAGGGATTAAAAGAAACCATTCAGTTGTCTACAGAAAACTCCACTGAAATTTTTCAGGGCATTATTAATTAGCTAGTATATTCCGCCCTTGAATAATATGGGCGAACAATACATTTGTTCTATTAGGATTTGTGTTCCCAGGCAATTCAGCCCTCTTTCTGTCAAAATTGATTATCCACAGCTCTATATGGCCGAAAGGGCTACTTTAGTGTATTTGGTGTAGTAGGATGGGGGGCTGTAAACCTGTCATATAGTTTTATAAAGCATAGAAAAATTACAGACTTATCATAGATTTTTTGACGTTCTTTGGCTCTCTTAGATTGTTTCACTCCCTTCTGGGCAGAAATTGATGGTGACACAATTTTTTTTCATCACGAAACAAAAGGTTTGGTGACACAAAATTGCAGAAAACATTACTTTTTCTGTGCATACTGTTTCAATAAAATCAACCCTTGAGAATAAAAAAGACATTTTGAAAAATCAATATCCTTGATTGTTTAGGTTAGAGGCTGAAACATCCGCTATAGGGCTTTGAGTGCGTGGTTTCAATGGTTGACTTTTTATCTCGATCAGGTGCCAATTTTGAGAGTTTTAAGGCTGTTTATTAAATTTGCATACATGAATTATGGCAATAACTTTTACTAGTAAGGTTATTCGAAATAAAAGTTAGCATTCTTGAATAAATTTTGTGATTTTTTATTCAATAATCTTTTTCTTTCAAGTGTGTTTGTAAACTTTTGGCTACTCTCATGGTTTGCTATTTATGGGAGACAAATGACATGGTATTGTGATTACGCCACTATGGGGGTACCAACTTACTTTTTTTTACATTGCCAACTTACTTTTGGTTTTCCTTATTCGCTTATACAAATCCAAGACACGCTACGACATTCATTTGATTAGCACTTAATTGTTTCTGCTTTTTTTAATAAATTCCCTTTTTTTAGTTTATTTTTTTATTCTTTCTATGCAATTATTGTTTTCACCTCCTCGTTGTCTTTTGAATTGGTAATATGAGTTGAAATAAGTCATTTCCAACCATTTGTTTTTCAGACATTCTATCCTTCAGTGTGTCTTGTTGTTTTATTTAGTTATGTTTATGCTAATAAGAAAGTTTTAAATTGGAAAAATTACAATCTCTTTTCCTTTGTATTGTTGGTTCTTCTCTTGTCCTAAATTCTACTATTTCCTTAGATATTCTTAGTTGTTGTTTTTCTTTGTCTTCAAATGTCTATTCGGCTCATTGCAGCTTATGACAGCCAAAATCTTGTTTCTCCATACAGTAGACATACTAAAGACTAACAATGAAGCTAGAAATCAAACAAAATGGCTTTGAAATTTATACTTTCAAAAGAAAACCCAAAAATGATTTCTTTTTCCTATTCTAATTTAATATATGTCTTACAGCTTCATATGGGCTTAATGGCTGGCGCACTGATTTTAATTCATATTGCTATTGTACTTATATTCATTGAAAATAATGGTTGGGTTGATTCTGCTCACAAGACAGCCAATGCGCACGCTGTGATTGGTATAATAATTACAAGTAAGTTTTTTTTTATGTGTATCAGGCCGAATTTCAAGACAATTATTTTTGTGTTTTAGATAATTGTTGTAAATTTGCTTATAGAACATTAAAAAGTTTCTTTTGGGAATTCCTATGAGGGGAAATCATCCAACATAACAGCAATACATTGAACAAAGATCACTTTTAGATACCTCCAAAGGTAAGTTCTTTACTGTAGGTTGTGCTAACGAGCAGCATTGCAGTGCTGTTCGTGATGGATATCCTACTAGATGCTTTGACTAATGCTCTGTATTAAGACTATCGGTATAATTTTGGGATCTAAGGGGCTAATATCTCATGTTAGGATGTGTTGATTAGTCACTCTCATCATTCCCTGGAAGCTTCATTGTAATACTATAAGCTGTTCCTAATATATTTCTTATATGCCCTTTTGACAGCCTATATGCACATAGTGTGTTTTAACTTAATTCAACTTCCCCCTCAGGATTTCATTTGATTTTCAACTTTATACCCTTAGTCTTACCAGTAGTCATAGTGAAAGTAGTAGTTGTAGCAATAATATTAGTGGCGGTAGTAACATTAGCGGTAGTAGCGTGTATTTTCCAGTCTTTACATCAAAAACAGTTTATAATGTTTGGCCAGCATTTCATAAGGGATTATTATTTAGACATTTTACAGTTGCAAGATTAGCCTATTTTTAGGACTATAAATTCAGTCTGATTGTTGCTCTAGGCAGGCTCTGGGTGAACTTATTCCTCTAAGCATTCCTTCTGAACGTTTTTAAATTCTCTTTATAAATTTTTATACCCAGAGTTTTTTAAAGGAACATTCAGTCAATTTGTAGCGTGATAAACTGAGTCGTTAGTACGAATTGGTACTCAAAATCCGGTGACAACTAAACTTTATTAGTAAATTTAATAATAGAGGAGAAATATTGTAATTATAATTATAATATCCTTCCAATGACTCTCCCCAAAGTTGAATAGTATTTTATTGTGTGGGTGCGTGTTGGTCTTCTACTGTCCACAAGTCATTCACCAAAAAAAGGATTATCTTAGTTTTAGATGTGTAGGAATTCTAACTGAATAAATAACACTTGGATAAATAGTTAAGGCTTTGGTCTATTGTGTTAGAGTCTTAAGGTCTAAATTATCAAATTAGGTAAACTCTGTTAATTTGGGCAGAAATGGAAGCACCAAAAGTACGAGTTTTATTTGATTCTTTAAGGTACTTTGTAAGGAGGCCTTATTTTGTGTAAATTTCGTAATTCAATTTTATTAAAGCTTGGAATTCCCTTTCACTACATAGATCAGAAATATAGCGACAATTTCAAATTAGCTTGAATTTGAAAATAATTTCTCTTTGCGTAACTAGTCATAAATCTTGTAGTGACACTCTTTGTTCTAGAATCAAACGAACTTTGAAACCGTGATAAATATTTTAAGACCTAATTTAGACTAGTTTGGTTATGAAACAAATAGGAACGCAAGGCCTTGAAAGACGGGAAAAGAAACTACTTTTAACAAAAGGTGGTTGATTGGCTAGGAGAGAGGGAAGCTCGCTAAACGGATCAAGTAATAAAAAGAATATAATTTACGGATGAGAGACAAATCAGGGTAGTTTTGCCTCGGAAACATGGTAGTCTTTTTTGGATCAAACAGGGAGTAAGTGTTTTTACTTTGTAGTGATGATAAAATACCACTGTCTGTCTGAATTCCCCTTGGAGATAAAAGTTAGAAGATAAAATTAAAATAAGAACAAAACCTCTAAGGATTTCTGTCACTTGGAGATAACTTAAAAACGTATATAGGAGAAAATAATAACTAGTGCTGAAATCTAACATCTTACTATAAGTTGGTGATTTTGGGTTTATAGTTTGGTAGTATTTTCACTTAGACAAGGCTTGAGCCATTTGGACAAAACTGCATTTTAAGGTTAAAATAAGCTAAATTAAATTTCTTCCCAGAAATTTAAGCTTTGAATAACTGAGGGTTCAAAGAGGGAAGGAACCTTAACCAAGAAGAGAACGCTAGGAGAGCCAGTTGTGCTTCCCTTTTTCAGCCTAGAGTTTCTTGGAACTTAGCTTGACTTTATAAAGACCTTATATCCAAAAATTGGAATTATCAGCCAAAAACCTTACTTTCCCCCCTTTTTGCAATCTTCAGACGTTTATACGGAGAGGAACACCGTTCCCTTTTTAATCATTCTTTCATTTCATTAAACCCCTACGGCATGTTTATACAAAGGTAGCCTTAATGTTTATACAGGTAGGTTAGGGAAAAAGGGAACAATATTGTCAGTTTAAGAATTTCCAAACCTTTATGTCCAGATATTTTCAATTAAGAGTTTTCCATGCTAAAGTTAAAGCTTACTAAAGGTCTAAGGAATACACAGCCTTTTTCAAGAAATAATAAGAGGATCTCTTGGTTTTGGTTAATGAAAATTGAAATAAAATCAAGTACGGTTATTTTTAGCTTAGCTCAGCAATAGTGTGAACTAAAGGATTTTAATAACCCAGAACTCAAGCCTTGACTAGCTATTCAAGTGTAACTCCTTTAAGTAGAAATATTCAATAGCCTAGAATTAACTTAATCTTTTTCTTTTCGGTAAACATTGGTGGATTGTATAAGTAGACCATAGAGTTTAGACCTAGAAGAGGTTTAGGGATCTTCAACATAATCAGAATTAGAATATATTCTTTTTATCTTCTTTTGTAATAAAAACCAGTTGTCACTGAATTCTGAGTACCGATTTCTTACCCAAGCCTCAGTTTGTAAAACGATACCAAATTTATTAGCCCTGATAGCAGGGGCAACCTTACAACTGGTCGCAGCGGTACGCAAGTTTGGTATAACTGGTCGCAGCGGTACTAAGGTACAACTGGTTGCAGTGGTACTCAAGTTCGGTACAACTGGTCGCAGCGGTACTCAAGTTCGGTACAACTAGTCGCAGCGGTACTCAAGTTCGGTACAACTGGTTGCAGCGGTATTCAGGTTCGGTAAAACTGGTCGCAGCGGTACTCAAGTTTGGTGCAACTTTCGTTTAGGTGGGGGAGAATTATTTAAATTTATAAAATTTGGTAAAATTTAGTCCTCTGTTCCTCACAAGAAAGTGTGTGTTCAGTTTTACAAACCTATCAGAGACAGAAAAGTTTGAAAAAGTGTTCATTAAAGATAATTTTTAACCTTAAATGGAAGTTCAGACAGCCTTTTATCTTCCTAAGATTCTTTCTTTCTTCTCCTTTTCTTTCTCTTTGCTACAAGTTCTAGTATCCGAATCGTCTATAATTTACTTAAATAGGGTCATAGGTTAATCATCCTCAAGTGTGTGTAATTATAATATTAGCCTTGAGGGTTAATTTAAATCGAGATATTGAGCTAATTCTTACTCAATTGATAAACTAACTCATTTTGTAGTTTTAAACAATTTAAAGGCTCAAAACGTTTCCTACATTAAGAGTTTGTAAGGATAGAACAATCTTGAGTTCAAATGAAAACAAAATCAAAGAGTTAGAAATTGCAGTACAACAAGCACAGTCTAGAATAAATGCTCTAGTGGGGCAATATAGAGATGCCACAGTCACAAGTAGGCTTCAAAACCTATTTTTGGAGCAAGCACCTCTCATCTCGTTACTGACATACCCAAATGAAATCTATTCATAGATTCCCACCTTTAAAAAAATACAAAGGAGTTTAGGGAAAGATGATATTGCTATGATAAATCAAGCTCTTTGTTATACTCGAGGAGAAATACAAAGATTCGGAACGATTTTAGATATTCCTAAAATTAAAAATTCAGACCATTTATAAATTTTTTTTAAAGAAGCCTTTTTACATGAAAAACCAGCCGCACAAAAACTACAAGAACTGCTTTCCGAGAAACAAAGACCATCTGAGTTGGTACATCAATTCTACACTCGAATTAGTAGAAAGGCTCTAGAGTATGCAAAAACTGCTCCTAGTATAAGGGCAGATGACATAACTATTAGTATTTTTAAAAGTTGTATGCTCCCTTCAATTGGAAGGAAAGTTCATGAACAAACTAAAACAATAGACAACAAAGATAAATTATTAGCGCTGGCAAAGAGTTTTGAATCGATTGATTTAACGTATAGGGACTACTCAGACATGTCTTTGGGAGCAACAGTTGTTGACTCAGGAGACAAGACTTCTCTTGGAGAACAAAGATATAACTCCATAGTAGAATTTCAAAACATTAGAAATTATAAAAATAACCCAAAGAAATGTTTGAACTCTGGAATGAAAGATATGTCAGGACCAACTAGTGATAAATATTCCAGGTATAAATTTAGTAAACGAAAAAATGCTTACATAAAATGCTGGACTTGGGGGGGGGGGTCCACATAGACATTCGGAATGTGAAAAACCTCCAACTTGTATCCACTGTGGTGAAACAGGACACAAAGCAAGATATTTTTCAGCCCCCATACCTATAAACCAGCCCCAAGAAAATTTTTAGGACAATTTTTGCCGAAAATATTGTGGCCTCCAAGCGATGGTTAGAGAACCACCGGAAGGCACAGGCACAGATTCCGTAGTTTTGTAGATATAGGTTAACCGTTAGGAGTAGACCTAGAGTGACTAGAAGTCACGGACATGTCATGACAGGGAGTCATGTACTTCAGAGGGAGGTTGAGAGGACACCTCTCAAGGATACAAAAATGGGTTGCTTCCACCTCTTAAGGATGCAAAAAAGGGTTGCGTCTACATTTTAAGGAAGCAAAAAAGGTTTGCATCCATGGGGATATGGAAAAGGGTTGTATCCCAAAGCACAAAGGCTGCATATGCATATACTCACAGAGCATTCATGATCATGAACCTGGATTGGAGTCTCCAAGGCTAAAAATTGAGACAAAGAAAGCTAGCATAGTGCTGAAATGTCTTCTAAAGTAAACAGGATACCGAAATATTTCTAAGATTTGACATTTTGGGTAGAGCTCAGAACCGAAAATTTCAAATTTAGGAAAGAAAGAAAATCCCATTTCTCAGGAAAAGGTTAAAAAATTTCCGTTTGGTTCCCGTGAATGGCTTATTGTATACACTGGATGATTCTGACAAGAAAAAAAAGACGTTAATTTAAGATCATTTTATCAAAAAAATACTAGTTAATGGAGTCATCCGTTTCCTACATTCAAGTCCTTTTTTTCGGGGGGCAAAGATGTGAGTTGTCAAAACCTTAAATAAATTAAGACAATAGGGTGTTTTTGTATATATGTACTGCCAGGTTGAAGAGGCAGTAAAGAATTATGAACTCTGTTTGAGAAGAGTTAAAGTTAGCGTTAGTTACCCCACTTTTAGAGATAATATTTTCCCTTATGAACTCTTTCACATTCGGTCAAGTGATACCACAGGAAAATTGCAACTTAGAGTGAATGGTGACCAATGCACATTGGTAAAAATATAGTAGTAGCACCATCTAAGGAACAATGATAAAACTAAATCGTATTGCCCATAGGATTCAGAATATTGTTGAATATAAAAGGCACTGCCGATAGGATTTAAAATATCCGTCACATAAAGGATAAGAATAATAGGAATTATATAAGAGACTCCTTATAATTCAGCCACACACTAAATTAAACTAGTAATAATTTGTGATTTTTCTGTCTTCAACAAAGAAGATGAGTTCAGAAAATTCAAAAGGTTCAAAATTTTCATAACTCGTAAATGTTTTAAGAATAGAGAACGGGTACAGATTTTTTTTCCCTTTCATTGTAGAATTTATTTGCATTTGATTTTTCAAGCTTTCAATTGTTAATAGTCCTTTTGGCACCTTTAAATTCTCTTTCGAGTATTCAATTATAATTTGAAAAAAATTGTGAATAAAGTTTGAAAGGGCCCAAATAAGAATATAGCACTCAGCTGTTCGTAGAGGTCAATTGATATATCTTCTTTTTATTAAAGCTGTGCTAAATCTTAAACTTAAAGTAATCAAAGAGTCGATTTATCTGTGCATAGCCAGACAAGAACAGGAGTTTGATTTAAGACGCCACGAAACGACAAAAAAAAATCGTTGCTTAAAAATATCTGCATGAACTCGTAAGGATTTTGGGTGAGAACTTCGCATAAGTCCTACTACATTAGGAAGAAAATATTGAATATTTACTTTTTATTTACTTTTAGAATAGGTTTAGTTCAACCATTGGCCTGGATGAAGTGAGGCAAATGTGAGTTTTCTTACAAGAAGAAAAGGAAAGATGTAACAACATATTGGACATCGACGTATAACATTTTTACACTCTTTATATACATAATAGGATTTCTTTCAGTAGGACTGATATTCAGAAAATTAAGAAATTTATATACAGGTTGTAGAGACCAAAAGTCTCAGGGGTTCAATTTAAAAGTAGCATAAGGAGAAATTGAGTTACACTAGATCTTCGTAAATTTGTGTTTCCTTTTGTTTATTCCTTTTAAAACAAAAATTATACTAAGATTTTAAGTGGGGGAGATTGTAAGGAGGCCTTATTTTGTGTAAATTTCGTAACTCGATTTTATTAAAGCTTGGAAATCCCTTTCGCTTCATAGATCAGAAATATAGCGAAAATTTAGAATTAGCTTGAATTTGAAAATAAATTCTCTTTGCGTAGCTGGTCATAAATCTTGTAGTGACACTCTTTGTCCAAGAATCAAACGAACTTTGAACCCGTGATAAATATTTTAAGACCTAATTTAGACTAGTTTGGTTATGAAACAAATAGGAACGCAAGGCCTTGAAAGACTGGATTAGAAACTACTTTTAACAAAAGGTGGCTGATTGGCTAGGAGAGAGGGAAGGTTGCTAAACGGATAAAGTAGCAAAAAGAATATAACTTACGGATGAGAGACAAATCGGGGTAGTTTTGCCTCGGAAACAAGGTAGTCTTTTTTGGATCAAACAAGGAGTAAGTGAATTTACTTTGTAATTACGATAGATAAGATAAGATATTTTATTTCCAAAAGATCACTATCACAAGCCCACAAAGGGCCGAATTCGGACTTCGGAGTCAACAATATAAATGATTGCACTAAAACTGGCAAAAAAGAAACAACAACAACGAAATAGAAAAATCATAATGAACAATCATTTAACAGTCAATAATTAAAACTGTAAAAAGTCAATTAAAAAGTTAAAAAGATAAAAACTGATCAAACTAAACTTACACAAATACGAATCGGAAAAAGAATTATAACGGACATAAAAAAGGGAGGGGGGGGGGGGGGAAAAAAAACAAATAAACAAAAAAAAAAAGAGCGAGACATAAATGCATATGAATTAAAAGAGACACTAAGAAAGTGTCAATAATCCAACTACAGTAAGTCAATAAAAGAGTTAAAAAATAAAAACTGGTCAAGAGGGGGGGGGAGACAAAAAAAAAGAAAAAAAAAGAAAAAAAGAAACTATTGGGACATTTTATTCATTTTTCCTGTAATAAAGGGGAAAAAAGTTCTTTCATATCTCGAAGTAACGCAGTGAATGGGGGACAAAACAGGGATGGGATCAGAAACAGCTCGAGGCGGCCGTAATCTGGATGGGGAGTGACGTTTGGGGAAAATACTTGCCGTCCGAGGGTTTGTTATGGCATTTTTTGCAAAACGGAGGCACAAATTATTTCTTCGTCTCTCGAGGGTCTCTAGGTTTGAAATATTTAACAAATACAAATACGGTATCTTGCCCTCTTTAAAAATAATTCTTAGAGCTCTCTTTTGGACATTTTCAATTTTTTGTGTTGCTTCATTAGAGAGGCCAGGGTGCCACACAGGACAAGCGTACTCTAATATGGGACGCACAAAAGAAATGTATACTTGTAGTAAATGTGATTGGGGGCAACTGAATTTATTTAAAAGTTTAAGGAGGGGAAGCGAGGTCGTTTGCTTGTCGTAGGATATTATTTATATGGGCATCCCATTTCAAATTAGAAGAAATTGTAACACCAAGGAGTTTAAGAGATGTGACAGAGGTTGCAGGAGGTATAGGAGCAAGAAAAAGGGGAGGGGATTTAAGGAAACTTACTGAGACTATTGCGGATTTAGAAGGGTTAACAGTCATGTCAAGGGAAGAGGCCTCACAGGCAATATCTTGGAGTATGCCCATTGGGTTGCTAAAGATGTTTTTATGACATATCTCTAAAACTGTCTAGTCATCGACAAATTTCCATCTATTGTCGTAAAGGTTTGAAAGGTTATTAATCATAAGTGAAAAAAGGAGAGGGCCTAGAATAGTCCCCTGAGGAATGCCATTAAATATGGGGAGATAATCTGAAAAACAATTTAAATATTTAACTGCTTGAGATCTATTGGAAAGAAAAGAGGCAACAAGCTTAACAAGGAAAGTTTCAATGTGGAATTCATTTATAAGTTTATCTATGAGTAAATTGTGGTTAATCAAATCAAAAGCTTTTTGAAGATCAATAGAAATTAGATTAAGCCAAGTGTTAGGTTTTTCAAGCAATTTACCCATGGTATCAACAAGATGGATCAGGTAATGAGAGGTTGACGTGGATTTGAGATTACCAAACTGTCTAAGATCAATGAGGGGGAGGACTTTCATCTTAAGCCAGTCTGCGAGAAAACTTTCATACAATTTCGAAAAAATCGAGGTGAGGGTAATAGGACGAATGCCATCAAAACCAGGCTTCCCATTTTTCTTTTTGATTGGGGTAATAAAGCCTTGTTTCCAATATTGAGGGAACTGTCCAGATTCGGTAATTTCATTGAACAGGGTGGATAGGGGTTTTGAGAGGTAATCACTGAAAGCTTTAATCAGAGGAACAGGAATATCTAAAGGGCAAATGCTTGATCGTTTTAGTTTTTCAGTTTTTTTTTTTACAACATCAAGTGGAGAAATATGTGGGAGTAAAAAAGGAACAGGAATATCTGGAAATTCGTAAGATAGTGGTGGGAGACTCTGGACAATAGAAGCCAAAAACTTATTGAGGTTATTAGCTGTGGTCTTTGGAGGTTCATTTATATTAAAATTTAGTTGTTCTTGACTCTTGCCGGTAAGTTTTTTAATTTCAGAGTACCAGTTCTTTGGTTTATCATGGCACAAGTATTTAATTTTATTTTTATAATAGGCTCGGGCAGCTTTTCTAATTTGACTTTTTAATTCCTTTCTTAACTTATTTGCTTCAGCTAAATTACCCCTCTTAAATAAGCTTATTTTCGTGCGGATTAATATTTTTATGTGATTATTTATGTAAGGTTTATCACTGGAGCACTTTCTGATTTTTTTTTGTGGGAAACATAATGAATAGGAATCAATTAGTTTTTTGTGAAAAATCAAAATTTTGTCATCAAGGTTATTAGAATTATAAAGGTCTGACCAACTTTCACTGGTCAGCCATGATCCAAAAGAAAAAAGTCCTGCGTCACTGAGGGGACGGCGAACCCCAATGGAGGTAGTAAAGGAATGTTCAATTGCTGAGGAGGGAGAAAAAAGAAGACAATAGTGGTAACTGCCTCCTAGTGCTGGCAGTGCTTGCGGGGAGTTATAAAACTTACTCATGTTTGAACAAATAACATCCAGAGAGGTGTTACCTTTTGTTGTAGATACTTTAACCAGTTGTTTAATATTAAGAGAGGTGCAGATAGAGTCTATCCTCAGGTCATTCGCATCACCAAGTAAGCAAATACCAGCGTTCGGATACTTTGATAACACAAAGTCAGCACTTATAAGAAATTGTTGGATAAATTTACGTTTCTGGTCAATACATAGGTTAAGGGAATGATAAAAGACGGCGGTTACAATTAAATTGAAAGGGCGGGGAAGTACTTTCGGTCGAAGGCTCAGCCATAGAATTTCATCATAATCTGATAAGTTGGGAATGGGGATGAGTTTAGGTTGGAGGTTATCTCGGACAAAAAATAATATACCACCCCCATTTTTCCGGAGAGGGTGGTCGGGAGGGCGAAGTTTTATAAACTGAGTATAATTGCTAATTTTTAGGAAATCTGGGTTTTGGGACTGAACCTCTGTCACAGCAATAATATTAATTTTATGAATTTCAGAGATACCCTCGAGTTCGGTAATTTTGTCAAAATTCAGGCTCTCAGCATTGGTAAGTAGGAAAGTTGGAAATTTAAACCGATTTGGGTATTGGGATTTTTTTTCAATTCGGGATGTAGTTATTTGGGGTTGAAGTTTGTGAGAAGGGTGCTGTGGGTAAGGGTGTGGTTTTGAGGCATTATTAAAAGGCGGGACTGGACCAGGCTTGAGGGAAATGGAGGACAGCGAACAAATTATGGGAATATTATTAAGTTGGGATGGAACTGCGGTGGAATTCGTCTTACTATTTGAAGTTTTAGAAATTTTGCATGGGTGTGTTACCTGTGGATCATTCTGCCTGCTTACTCTTAAACCAGAGTC
>JAQQPU010023508.1:0-10612 GCA_029168905.1 Artemia sp. Kazakhstan ARC1039 | reverse complement strand
GGGGGGGGAGTTGGCTAGTTGTCCTCCAATCACTTTCGGCTATTAAAAAGGGCACTGGCTCTTTGAATTTTCAATCAAATGAGCCTGTTTTGAAGTTTCTACGACAACACCTTCTTTAAGAACCTTGTGTGCCCCAAGGGCATAACTTAAAACCCTGGCCCTAAGGGCTCTGGGGGAGTGTCCTCCTCAAAAGCTTATTTTCTGTCTGGAAATCAATTATGCTCAACAAAATGGCTATCTCAAAGTTTTGATTGGATGTGTTTGGGGGAATGATTGGAGTTGGGAGGCTAGTTTCCCTCCAATCACTTTCGACTATTAAAAAGTGTGCTAGGCCTTCGAATTTCCAATCGAATGAGCCTGTCTTGAAGTTTCTACGACAACGCCTTCTATAAAAACCTTATATGCCCCCAGGGCATAACTTAAAACCCTTGCCCTGAAGGTTGTGGGAGAGTGTCCTCCTCACAAACATATTTTCTATCTGGAAATCAACTACGCTGAACAAAATGGTTATCTCAAAACTTTGACTGAATGTGTTTGGGGGAATGATGGGCGTTGGGGGGGGGGGGCTAGTTCCACTCCAATTACTTTCGGCTATTAAAAAGGGCACTAGCCACTCCAATTTCCAATCGAATGAGCCCTTTTCGAAGTTTCTACGACAGCTCCTTCGATACGAAGTGCCCGGGTATGGAGAAAAAAAACACACATTGTGCCCAAAACGTTCTTTACTTAGGCAGCGCTAGCGCGCTGCCTATGATATTGGTTTTGTAGTTACGGCCTCTGATGTTTATAGTGCTGTCATTCACCTTCGAAAAAAGTTCTCGCGTGGCTATGATCAATTATGTGGTTTTCATTTATCAAACAGTTTGTGGTAACAAACTGTAAGTAAAAAGTGACAGAGGAAACTAACCGAGTAAAGTAAAGTAAAGAGGAAACTAACCAAAACTCTAAAAAAATTTTATACCAATAGATAATCAGAAGAATCAGATTTTTATGCTGATTTAAAATATATAATTTTCATCAAGTGAAGTCTTACACATCAAAAGTTACGCGCCTGAGAAAATTTGCCTTGTTTTTGAAAAAGGGGAAAAAACCCCTTAAAGTCATAGAACTCTAATGAAGATCACACCATCAGATTCAGCGTATCAGAGAACCCTACTATAGAAGTTTCAAGCTCCTATCTGCAAAAATGTGGAATTTTGTATTTTTTGCCAGAAGAAAGATCACGAATGCGTGTTTTTTTTTTTTTTTTTTTTTTTTTTTTTTTTTTTTTTTTTTTTTTTCAGGGGTGATCTTATCGATCGAGTAGTCCTAGAATATCGTGAGAGGTCTTATTCGAACGGAGAGTAAAAGTTCTAGTGCCCTTTTTAAGTGACCAAAAAAATGGAGGGCAACTTGGCCCCCTCCCACGCTCATGTTTTTCCAAAGTCACCCAATCAAAATTTCAGACAGCCATTTTGTTCAGCATAGTTGAAAATCTAATTAATTTGTCTTTGAGGTTGACTCCCCCACAGTTCCATGGGGGAAGGGCTGCAAGTTATAAACTTTGTCCATTGTTTACATATAGTGTTGGTTATTGGGAAGTATACAGGTGTTTTCAGGAGGATTTTTTCTAGTGGGGGGTCGGGGTTGGAGTAGGGGTTACGGGGGAGGATCTTCCATGGAGGATATTTCCTTGGGGGAGGGAACAATTCCATGAGGGGGCGCCAGATTTCCCAGCATTATTTAAAAAACGATGAGAAATTAAATAAAAAAACAAGTTTTTTTAAATGAAAATAAGGAGCAATATTAAAACTTAAAACGAACAGAAATTATTATGTATATGAGAGGGTTCGCTCCCTAGTCAATACCTCGTTCTTTACCCTAAAGTTTTTTAGTACTTTTAAAAGAGCTATCTATTCTAATTAACTCGCCTTTGTGATTCAGGGGTTTGTGATTCGAACAAAATTCGAACTTCAGCGTAAGAGCGAGGTATTGACTAGAGGTCGAACTCCCTAATATACGTAATAAAAACATACCAATATAGAAATTCGTTACGTACGTTAATTCTTAAGTTACGTCAGAACAAAATTTCGAGAAAGCCAATTAGCCAAAAATAGGAAAATTAATATGCGAATTTCGTTTTAATTATTCATGTACGGTGAGCCAAAACCAAAGCTGCATTAATTAAAAAACGTTCAGAAATTAACTAAAAAAACAAGTTTTTTTAACTGAAAGTAAGGAGCAACATTAAAATTTAAAACGAACAGAAATTATTCCGTGTATGAAAGGGGCTGTCCCCTCCTCGACGGCTCGCTCTTTACGCTAAAGTTTGACTGTCTCACAACTTTAGCGTAATAATAAAAAACTAAAATAAAAAACTTTAACGTAAAGAGCGAGGCGTTGAGGAGGGGACAGCCCCTTTCATATACGGAATAACTTCTCTTCGTTTTAAGTTTAAATGTCGCTCCTTACTTTCAGTAAAAAAAAAACTTGTTTTTTTTTGTTAATTACATGCAAGTGATAAGCTGCTGTAGCATCTACATTTGTTTTACCAAATCATTTCTAATTCTGGTATTGTCTCCGATTCTTTTTGTGTCGGCACATTGACTCCTATTCCGAAAAAAGATAAAGATAGCCGGCAATGTTGTTCCTATAGGTTTATAACAGGTTCTGTTCTTTGTAAACTGCTGGAATTACTAGTGATTAAGGACATAAATAAGGCTTGTTCAACTCCGGACAATCAGATCGGATTTAACGAAGGCTATAGTCGGGAACACATACATTATATACTTGCCAACGTTTTGATGGATATAGAGAATAGTGGCGAGTTTCTCGTCCTTGCGGCTCATGATGTCTCTACTGCTTTCGATTCTAGTGTGCATTCTCATTTGCTATATAGTGGGTAGCAGTCAAGTCTCAATCGTTCAGTTGTGCGGGTATTTAAAAATCTGTATGCGAGATTATGTGTTGTCGTGACCTACTCGTGTACCTATGTGTACCTATTATGTGTACCTACTCGTCATGGTTATGTAATGGGTAAAGCCGTAATTCGAGTTTGGAAAGGAATCCGCCAGGGTGGTGTAACTTCACCACCATTGTATAATAATAGTGCGGTTGAAACCCAGAAAAAGGCTAGAATTAGTTTTGTTTTTAAAGGTTTGGACCTTTCCATACTCAATTACGCTGACGACATCCTGAATTTAAGTAGAACCGTATCGTCTGTTGAGGAGAATTTTTCTGTGCTTAGTAGGGAATTTGCCGAAATTGGTCTCAATTTTAATGCTTCGAAGAGCGAGATCCTTACTTTCGGCAAATCTGTTGGTGATGTTGGATACGTACATTTAGGATATCAGAGTGTTCAGTTATCTGCTTGTATTAAGTATATCGGTTTTCCGATAGGGGATAGTGTAAAAACGACAAGGGCTCTCCTTATCTCTGATCTAAGTGAGAAACTTAGAAAATCGTTTGGTGTGCTAGTTTGCTGTAAAGCTTGTTACAGCAGGAGCATTCTCGCCCGTGTCTACAACGCTTTTGCTATGCCTCATGTCCTTGCATTGACTCCATTTTGGTATAGGTTTACGGCAACTGATGAAAAGACTATTAGATCCATGTATTTTTGTTTCGCGAAATTTCTTTTGTGAATACCCCTATGGACTAGAAGCAAAAGACTGGTATCAACCTACGGGCTAACTGAGCCACAAACCGTGGCTGAGCAGCGTCGCTGTCGCTATTTATCTAGGCTCAATAGGACAAAAGTAGTAATGCATCTATATATTCTGCCAGTGATTACGTAATATGCCTTACCACGGGTCAGTCACCTATTACAATGAACAGTACTTGCCCTACCAGACGGGTTTTCTAATGTGACACTCATTTTTTTTTGGAGGTCAAACAGAGAGAGAGCGGCGGTCACACTAACTTGATTGGTAGTTGGATTCGGATATAAGGAGTAATTTTCATTGTAGTTCATATTAGTAAGAGAATTGAATTCAGAGAGAGAATAGTTTATTTGAGAGGATATTAGTGGAGAAAAAAAATGAGTGGTGCATTTACATTATTGGAGATTAATGATGGAACCGACAGCAACAGCAGCAGCAACGATATACGAGTACCCAATGTAGCTGTGGAAATAACTGCTGGCTGTAGACTATGCCTTGAATGGGACATTATGTATGCAAGATACGTGATATCATTAAGCAAGTTTAAGCAGGAGGAGCAACTATGTTTTGCTGGAAAAGTGAATATTCTCCATATAAATAAACTTCGGTCAGCATTAGATGTCCTATCGAAATATATTGATGAGAACCAAATGCATCAGTGAATATTATTATTATTGTAATTATGTTCAATAAAAATGTTTCTAAATCAATGGTATTTTTTTCTTTCTATAGTAGACTAGCGTATATTTTCTAGAGTACAAAAAGAAATTCTGGTTAGTCTGAAGTTGGTTGTGAGAGAGTTAGGACTCTAAAAAATGGATAGATTCGAGAAAGAGCGAATCATGATGAATCTGATTCTTGTGGAAAAACGTTTGATTCTAGATGATGATTTTATAGAGTTGTCTATTCAAAGGAAGATATTTTCTCGGGGAATGCTTGTTGATTTAATGAAAACTGATTCTCCATCATTAGACTATTGTATGAAGCTTCTACGTCGTGGTCCAAATGCATTTACACAATTTATTGATATATTGATCACGACACGGCAAAATGATATTGTGGATATGCTTTTAAACATTAGTTTTGAAATTTAGGACTTTTTTCATGAGAAAGATGGTGCTCAAGGATGATTTACTCCTCTCTCTCTCTCTATCTCGGACAATTTTTGTTGTTGTTAGCTCAGTTTTCATTGTGGTAGTGAGAGTGTCAACACATGACAAAATGTTCCATACATGTCCGTTATGTATGTACTCACTGGGCAGCTGGTCATCATCATGTGAGAATTGCACAATGATTGAGGAGTATGATGAAAAGTGTAGATTATGCAACCCGTGTAAATTGCATAGAGGATATGCTGTACAAATTAAAGGTTGTAATTCCTGTCTTGAAGAGGTGTGTGACTCTCATCCTAGAGGCCACCTATGCTCCAATTGTCATTTTGATAAATGTAATCAGTGGGAGAATACATACCCCGGTATGATTGGAAAGAATCCTAACCGTGATTTTAGTTTATTGCTACGAGATTGGTATCGTCGTGGTTTTAGATTGTTCTGGGAGGAGGAACCGGGTCAACGATTCAACTGTTGGAACAACAAAAGAATATGGTTTCTACGTCATCGTTGTGAAGACACTGGGTGTTATGATTAAGCCCACTGATTTTTATTTGGCTGTGACGGAATGTGATTCGACACTTGAGGACACTGTTTATGAAATTGCTTCAAATAGGCAAATTGAAACATGTGAATTCTATAGAATGAATGAGAATAGTATCATTGACTATACAAAGAGATATGACAAGAGTGAAGTCACACTCTACTGTAGAAAATGTGACCCTGACACTGCAGTACATCAGGATCAGTACACTGTGAATTCAGATAATCTACCTGCACTAGTTGTTGTCGACAAATACCTAGTAGTGGATGAAATCTAAAGAGTAGAAAAGTCGTTTTATCATGTATATAATTTTTTTTTTATTAATAAACAATTTCACATACATCTTTAGAACATTTTATTCTTAGGGCACTAAAATCAATATTAAATACACTTGTAAGTATATTCTCCACTAGAAAGTCGTTCAATTGAGGTAAGTCAACGTAGATGTTGAGAAACTGCTTGTAGGTGTAGCCCCGACATCTGAACATGAAAAAGAGTAGTGCATGAAAGCCACATGTCTTAGTCGTTAAATCCTGTACTCTTTGTTGATTTTGAATAATGGTTTTCCCCCTGCTTTCAATAAAGTAGCTGATGTGTGGAGCGTAGAATTTATACGATAGACCAAGAGGATCAAAAAATTCAATATTCATCGCTGTTTGAAAGATGCATAGCCAATGACCGATCTTCAAAGTCGATGGACTGCTATTAACAATGATTAGGGTATTGTTAACACTTGGAATTTTTTCTATGAAGTCCGAAGGTATGCAATAGGACTTGTACTGGGACATGTACGGATCCATACTAAATACGTTGATTATTTTGTTTGTGTTCATGGTGCCAGATCTAGTAGAACACTGCCATCGGGTGTGATTTCCCAATAGGTTTCAAATTGACTCAGTGATATTAGCGTGATACTCTCAGTCAGAGCATTGGCAAATGTACACTCTAAACGTACATTCCCTGTTCGTACTATGCTCATATCCTGTGTGCCAGACAAGTCCAAAACAATAACCCCATGATTTTTTGAAAACATTGAATCGGTTATTCCATTTTCAAATAGTTGAGAGTCATGATCTAGGGATTGCATGGTCAACTCGTACAGAGTTCTATAGGATTTTTTGTCAAATGATAGAGTGTACAGTGGAATACCATTCACTTTGCACACAAGGCTAGATAGACCGAAAAAATTAAAATCATGGGGGGATTCAGTCCAGGATCCAACGGCACTGCCACTGTTCACAAAGGCCAAAGCCAATTTTGATGGGATTTCTCCATTGATAAATGATGAATCCTTATAGCTACAAGAGCCGGTGGCAATGTGGCGTTTATTGGTGATCGTATGGGGGACAAGAAGTTTAATGTTGTTACCATTGGCTCTTAGCTTTTCCACTGCCAATGCAACAGAGCTCATAACTTGTTGTTTTCGGACGTGGAGAATTGCCGATGTGATAATGACATTTGCATCGGGTGCTGCAGGAAGTGTTTTTCTCAAAATGAAATTCGATGGGGCGATCTGTAGCTTTATGTCAATCTTGACATTGGGGGGTAGCCATTGGGATATATTGAATATCTCATGATTTAATTTTCCAACTAGATGATACTCCTGGGTCACTGCAGTAGTCAACTCACCGTCAGTATCAACACCTGATCGATATTCATAGCCCAATGATTGTCCTCTCAACTCCTTGTATACCTTTGGCGTCATCATCATAAATTGTATGTAGCTTGCATAGTTTGATAAATTATTGCTAGTGCTCACCAATGTTCCATTAATAAATACATTAATTTGTTTGAATAGGTTGTGTAGAATACAGTTTTCATAGGAGAGACCATCGCCGGCATTTGGAGTTGTATTATCTGACTTTTTCTTCGCCACAACATTTAAATCAATAAATGTTGACGACAAATCAATGAAATAGTCTTCATTGGAAAATATTTGAAAGTGTATATTTTCCGAGAGGGGTTGTTGGGGGTGAAATTGTTCATAGTAGCCATACTTGACACTGACATCAACATTTTCAGCATTGAATAGATTCAATGAGGAACTAATTGATTGATATGATTCCTGGTGGGGGAGATAAGTCATCTTAAGAGAAGAAATCCTTCTTTGATCTAACAATCTTTTTCTTTTTCTTCTTCTTCTGCTTATTGGTCTTCCTTGTTTTATTCCTCAAAGTCCTTGTTGATGTCCTTTGCTTCCTGCCTGGGTGGAGACTGATGAGTGAATGACGCGAACGCATCCTTTTCAATCCCTCCCCATTTTGTCGAGATTTTAGTTGCTCACCAACGGCTCTTGCTGAAGATCTAATATTTTCCTTAACACTCTCCTTGAAATTCTTGCCCAACCCCCAGTCCTGTAGTGTGGAGGCAGCAAAATTTGATGCAGCAGGTACAAGATATTTTCTGGCAAGGGGTAGTGCAGAACAAAATAGCCTAGCAAACCAGCTACATAGACCATAGCCAGACATTGTAGTACGCCCCTTTTAGTAGTCCAATTCATTGCCTATTTGACGTGGACTCAAAGCACCAACATAGCAATCGATATCGGGACAGACAAATGGAATTATCCTATTGTTCATTTTAGGTGATTGTGCTGTCGTTGACAATGGGTCGAAAATGACATGTAATCACTGCTAAGCCTTTTGTTATTGCTAGAGGATCACCCAATTCACTTCTTAGTGTTAACTGACAGAGTTCCAAACATGAAATGTTTACAGGAACATACTGAAGATGCTTTATATTATAGTGATGAACAAGTTCATGAGTTGTTTTTAGTTCAAGAACACGTAGGAGGGGGACATTTGAATTACCGACTCTCGACGTTTCCACAAAGGATCCATAGAGAAATATGCAAGAGTCCGAGGCAAAACCAGGTGGATAATCAGCAAAAATAACTTGATCCATCCCGTAAACGGTGCCAGCATTTTTCCCATTGATCATATTCTGTTTAAAGCCAAGAACATCTCTCAGATTATCATTGAGAATAATTGTTTCAGTGTCAACAGGTGAGCTAATGTAAATCCTATCATGTTCCAATGAATAATTAAAATGGAATGTACCATTCCTGCGATATGAGATTTTTCTATTGATTGTACGACACAAATCCCCCATATTATCATATTCAATGTATTTCAATCTGACATGTGGATAGTCACTAGATTTAAGTGCTTCAACCCATTCATAGTCGACATAACCCAACCCATTCATAGTCCAATCGAATGGTATAACGTTTATATCATACACACGATCCTTTCTCAGGATGTCATAGGTATTTTTGAGAATACAGTCGACAAGAGCCACTTCATATGCACCGTCAAATTTGATGGCGGGGGAGAGTTTTGTCCAAAAATCACTTGTCGTATTCAAGTCATTGTAGAGAGGATCGGAAACGTTGGACATGAATGTTACATAGAAATCATGGGGCATTGTCAATATCTTTAACACCGATCCAAGAATCAAAATCAGAGTTGTATCCTAGCCACCGAACAAGTAACTGTTTCTTACCCCTGCGAGTACGTGTCTTTAATATCTTTTCAATTTGATAGATTTCCCTTGCATTTTTAACTTTTTGCAATTCATAGTCATAAAAGCCGCCGAGAATCTCTTCATCTTTGGTATCACGCAGGCGATAAGTTATGGGTTTAGTGTCTAGGATTTTGGCCACTTTAAAAAGTTCGGTGGACCACAAGTAATTCCCCTTTTCAAAAACATTAGTTGTTCTATTAATTCGGACGGTATCACCAGCATTGAATTTATTTTTCTTCTTCTTGACAACCGATTCATTGGAATACTGTTTAAGAAAGGTGTCAATTGTATCATGATCAGAATGATGAACTTCCGTTGGCGTAGAGTTGGACAATGATCGGATGAGGTCGTTGATTATAAATCAACATGATTTTATCTAGATCATGAATAAAAGCCGGTGTATTTTTCAATGTACAATATCTTGAAATTAAAAGTCGAATAGTTCTTATCAATCGTTCGGCCATTGCAGCCTTTATAGGACTGTGACTATGATAGAGCAGTGTACTATATTTCTCTAGTACTTTTGCAACATGGGGATTATTAAATTCACTACCACGATCCGTTTGAATTTTTTTATATGAATCCTGTTTGAGAATACTTTCAACGGCCTGAGCAACTTCAACACCTCTCTTTGATCGCAATGGAATTGCATATGCATAGCGACTATAAACACTGATTGCAAGTAGAATGTACTTGTACGGTGTATTGTGACGTCTTTGAAGCTCATCTAGAGTCAGGAGATCTGCTTGCATTATATGCAATGGGTAAAAGGCTTTAGTTTTTCGATATTGATTGACACGAAGTCTATGATTTCTATGCAGAGTGTAACTTGATTCATTTTGTAGATAGTCTTGTACACTTTTAGTGTGAACACCAGTGACTTTGGAAAGAGTGGTGGGGGAACTTAAACTCCCCGCCTCACCAATATTTTCATAAACACCTTTCAGAACTTCAACCATTTTGAACGTAAACACGTTGTGTAACGTCCGCTACCCTTTTGTATACTGGCTGTTGGTGGTGATGGTGATGGTGACGTTGAAGCGAAGACGACTTGATACGTCTTCGCTTTTGTCTAGCTATCAGCGGTGTGCTAGTATTTTCCAAAATTGATTTAAAATCTTCTTCTTCTTCAACTTCATTTTTTAATTGTCTCAATGTTGTTGATGATGATGATGATGATGATGCATGTTCATTTAATTTTTTTAGAATTTGTGTATTGCCAATAAGACTTTTGGGGAAGTTTAATGTATTTAGAAGGTTGTATAGATGAGTGTCAAATGATAATAGTCCTTTACGATTTGTAACCATGTCATAGATTAAATCAAGTAGATTATAGCTCTTGCCCTGAATTATAATCCCTTCCCCATTGCTCTCAACTTGAATGTGATCTTGACCACTTTCCAAGAGATAGGCTAGGAGTCGTTTACTTTGTTCTCGATATGAGTGGGGCATTAGATTTCCAATTTTCGATACAATTGAATCCAATTCCTCCTTCTTTAATTGTGTTCCAGAAGCAGAATCCTGAGAAGATGATTCTTTTTTGGAATCAGCAGCACCAGCAGCAGTGGGCTTCGACCAATAGGACTTGTGTTTGTCCACTCGGCGAAGTGCATCTTGAAGTAAAAGCAGTTTTTTATCATCCTCAATATTTTCATTGTCAAGGAATTTACTCAGATTGTTCTCAAAGTGTTCGACGGGTGAGAGAGCGAGTTCTATTGGAGTCAATTTATAGGGTTTTGCCATTCTCTGTCTAGAGAAAACTGTTTACAAGTCCTGCAATTATTGGCAGTAAAAGT